>BOPN01000928.1:254558-264558 GCA_017312705.2 Penaeus japonicus
ATTCTATTCGTTTAGAACAAAATGCCTTCAGCGAGTGAGAATTAACAAACTAAATAAATAAAAGAGTAGATTACCGGTATTGCCAGTATTACATTTCAAAATAAAATGGAATATAGAATCTATGCCGAGAAAAATGTGTGCACAAAAAAAAAAAAAAAAAAAAAAAAAAAAAAAAAAAAAAAAAAAAAAAAAAAAAAAATCTGGAAAAAACAAAATAAATTTCCAAAACCGAAAGCACATTCACAAAAAAAAGTGAAAAAAGTGAAAAAAAGAGAGAAAAAAATCCTCCAAGATAAAAAAAAAGAGAAAAAGAATAAAACCGACTAAAGCAGAGACTAATGCAACGGACAAAAGGCCGTTTCTCTCTTGATTCTTACTGACATCACAAGAAGTCAGAACTAATGGCGTCTATATAGGGCGAACGCGAGAGACTCTTAATGCAGTTTGGTACATTAAGAATAAACGTACGAGTGTGTGTGTGTGGGGGGGGGGGGGGGGGCGTGTGGGGGGGTGTGTGTGTGTGTGTGCCGTGTGTGTGTGTGTGTGTGTGTGTGTGTGTGTGTGTGTGTGTGTGTGTGTGTGTGTGTGTGTGTGTGTGTGTGTGTGTGTGTGTGTGTGTGTGTGTGTGTGTGTGTGTGTGTGTGTGTGTGGGTGGGGGGGGGGGGGGGGTGTGTGTGTGTGTGTGTGTGTGTGTGTGTGTGTGTGTGTGTGTGTGTGTGTGTGTGTGTGTGTGTGTGTGTGTGTGTGTGTGTGTGTGCATCCGATGTCATTAGACATGTAACAATCACGTTTATATTAACATTCGATAAAAATCGTAACCTCATTAAACTAATCAAACCAAAACAAAAAAATATATACAATCCAGCTACGAAAGGAGAGAGAAAAAAAGGAAAATTTCGACGTAATGTAATCAGGATTAAAATGTATATATTTTTTCGAAGCGTTGCCATTATACGTATACAATAACATACTGTACAATAGTGTTCATTATGACAAAGACTGAGCTATAAAATAAACTGACACCCACACACACATTGAAACAAAGACATTCATACACATATAACTATTTAGATACGCATACACATGTTAATATTGTTATACATGCACACCTATAACATACATATATATATACATACCAATGTGTATGTATGTATATATATGTTTATATATATACATATATATATATATATATATATATATATATATATATATATATATATACAAACATTAATATACAGGTATATACACACACACCAATACACAGAAATTCATACATATTTTAATACAAAGATGCATACACACCTTACATGTATTCCCCCTCCCCCCTCCCCCCTTCCAACCAACCTCTCTCTCTCTCTCTCTCTCTTTCACTTTATTTATTCCTTTATTTCTCCCTCTTTCACTCGTTATTTCCTTTCTTCCACCATTTATCAGGGTGCGTTCCTCTTTCCTCTATTTCCTTTTTCCTCTCTCTATTCGGCCCTTTCTACCCTCTCCTTTTCGCTGCAACTCCTGCAACTGCAACTCCGCATGGCAACGCAGGGTAACGGGAGAGAAATTAGCGATTATGACCTCGAGGCGATAATCCAGCCGACGAATGCGCTCAAATCTCAGCCAGATGTACACGCCATTCATATTCAGTCTCCTCTCCCCTTCCCCTACCCCCTACCCCTACCCCTTCCCCTTCCCCTTCCCCCGTCCCCAAATCGAGACTTCGTTCCCCCTCCCCCTCCCTCCTCACCTACCCTTCGCCCCCTCAAGCACCCCTCCCCCTCCCTCTCCTTCTCTCCTTCCCCCTCCTCCCTTGCCCTTGCGACCAGCACTTGACCGTCAAACACAACCACGAACATAGTTACAAACACGGACACCGACATACACAGATATATATGCATATACAAATACTCACATACTCGCACGTACGCACGCATGCACATACACACACACGAATGCATATATATTAAAAAAATATAACAATGATAAAATAAAAAAGTCTCCACGTCTTACCGAGTCGTACCGATAAACAAAATAATAAACAAACAAACAAGTAGACCGCAAGGAACATCCTATTCAAACTCGCGCCATGTCTTACAAACATGTAAATCAATAATTCCTAAAAACGACTAATCAACGACGACCAGGAAAAAACGGCATCCGTGTCCTGCTAGGTCATTATATCAGTCGTCGAGTCGTGGTGCCACACACGACCATTAACCTCTAGTCGTCACAACAGTCAAGTCATCGAACCACACACGTCCTTTACCCTCTAGTCGTTAGAACAGTCTCCATCGAGTCGTACAACACACGACCATTACCATATAGTCGTCACAACAGTCAAACTGTCGTACCACACACGACCGTTACCCTCTACTCGTCACATTAGTGGTCATCACGCAGTTACAGGCAAAAAGGGCACTCAATGCCTCATTCACCGATAAGCGGCTAGCAACGGGAGCGCAGACAGTGAAATCTCACATTTGCGCAAGTCACTGTCGATTCGTCTTGCTCGGTCTTTCCTGCTGGTAAGGGCGATGGTCCGGTCTATCTCTTAGGCACTATGGTCTCTATGCGCGCTCCCTTCTACGGATCTTGGGCTTGGCTGTGATGACTGTGTGTGGGGGGATTTGATGGAGATTTGATGGGGATTACCCATAAATTATTCAAATATGTAGATTAAAGTAGATCCGTTGGTAGACATGAGTTGGAAGTTCAAAAATATAAAAATCACCTCCGGACGCACATAAGTCTAGGGAATAAAACTCCGTGTTTCGTTACTCGCTTTTTTCATGCGGTAATTCTCCCACAAAACTGAATTTACGTCATTTCCGACAGCGTCACCAGTGAGCAAAAAAGAAAATAAAAAACATAATAACAGAGAAAGTAAAACTGATAAAAATAAAACTATGAATTCACGAAAACAATATGAAAGTAAATAGATACATATATCTTTAATATTCCCAGGCAAAGGGAAAGGATTACTGAGCTCAAAGTCGAAATCGCGACAAAGAAAACCTGATAGCCAAAAAATACACGAAAGAAAATATATACAGGTAGTGAATGAATAAACCAATGAAGGAAAATAAAATAAGACATACAATTTTTAAAAATAGTGTCATCTATTATCAAAGCGCTATATAACACGACAGCAAATAAAAAATAAAAAATAACAGGCTCAATCGAACATGGCGATAATTATAAAATAAAAATAAAATATAGTAATATGATATAGTAATAATTATTATCATGAAATAATAACTTGAATAATAATACTAATACAAATGAAAATAAGAAAATAAAGTTATATTAATATCAAACAATAATAACAAGTAATAAGAATAAAAATAGAAAATAACCCCAAACAAAATGTTCTCAGCCAGCGGGAGAGACTGCCTAAGCCTACATCGCGATCTAGAGCAAAACTTTAGTCCACATACATCAGCAAGACACGCCCACTCACGCCCGCGGCCTTGGCGACGCTCCAGCCGAGACGAGGCATCCCAGGTGAGCCTTTCAAGATGAACAAGAAGACATCCGACGCCAAGTATGCTCCCCCTTCCCCTTCATCTTCCCCTTCCCCATCCCACCCCCCCCACAACCTTCACCAGCCCGACCCCTCCCCCCTCACCACCAGACCGTTCTAACCCTACTTTGTCAATCTTAATCCCTCTACTCCACTTTCTCCCCCTTCCCCTCTTCCTCCTCCAGCTCATATTTTCTAAAACTTTTACTCCCCCCCCTATCATCCCCTTTTCCAACATCTTTCTTCCCATCAGGTTCTCCCATCTTCTTCGCCTTCCCCTGTCAAGACACCCCCGTCAATACCTACCCTTCCCCCCGTCAAGAAGTTCCCCCTTTTTGACGGGAGGGGGAGAGAAATAACATAGAGAGGAAGGGGAATAAAATAGGGGTGTAGGGGAATAAAAAAGAGGGAGAGCGAAATAGGGGGAAGAGGGAAAAAGGGGGAGGGGGATAAAAGGGTAACAAGGGAATTTAAGATCAGGAAGAAGGGTAATAAAAAAAGGAGGCACGGGGAAAAGAGGATGAGGGAAGGAGGGGAGGGGAACAAACATAAGAGGAGGGAAATAAAAAAAGAGGGAGAGAAGAATAAAAAGAGGGGGAATGAGGAATAGAAAAGAGGGAAAGATTAATAATAAAAAGTGGGAAAGAGGAATAAAAAAGAGGGAAAGAGGAATAAAAAGTGGGAGAGAGGAATACAAAAAAAGGGAAAGAGGAATAAAAAAGTGAGAAAGAGGAATAAAAAAGAGGGAAAGAGGAATAAAAAGTGGGAAAGAGGAATACAAAAGAGGGAAAGAAGAATAAAAAAAAGAAGGAAACAGGAATATAAAAGGGGAAAAGAGGAATAAAAAGGCGGAGGGGAATATAAAAGGGGGGAGGGGGCTGTTTCTGTAAATGTTCACAACGGACAAACTTTTCCGCTCATAACTCCGGCAACAAAATGAAAAAGTTAGGTCGGTGTTTTTGACTGCATGAATTTTGTTCTGTTTAATCTATTATGATTTGATATGTTTAACATTACTATTGTCGTCATAATCGTCATCAGTAGTAGCAGTAGTAGTAGTAGAAGTAGTGGTAACAGAATTAGAAGTAGTAGTAGTAGTAGTAGTAGTAGAAGCAGCTTTAGTAATAGTGGTAGCAGTAGTGTTGCTGGTAGTAGTAATAGTAGTAGTATTAACAGTTAACAGTAGCAGTAGCAGTAGCAGTAGCAGTAGTAGTAGTAGTAGTAGTAGTAGAAACAGTACTGTAGTAGTATTTGTTATCATCATAATTTACAATTCTTATCATTATCATTTTTGTTTCTTTATGCCTTAAAAACATCATTTGTGAATGTTTCAAAGTGTATCATAGAAACACACACATACACACACACACACACACACACACACACACACACACACACACACACACATATATATAATATATATATATATATATATATATATATATATATATATATATATATATATATATATATATAGTTTCAAATAAAACGAGAAAGAATCAATCACGTAACACACTAGGAACACACGTGAAAGAACGAGAGATCTAAGCTAATACAACACCTCACCCACATTGATTATTCCCGATCTAATTACTGGCATTGGGCTAGATTAGGTTTGGTAGCCGCCTCCCAATAGTCCCCTTCCCTCCTTCCCCTCCTTCCCCCTCTCCCTTCCCCTCCTTCCCCCTTCCCCCTCTCCTTTCTCTCCTACACCTGTTCCCCTACATCCTACCCCTACCTAACGCCTACCCACTCCTCCCGCCCATAGTTCGGGTAAGAGGGGGTGGGGGGCCCAGGGGAGGAGTGTCGACGGGTAGGTGGAGGGGGGGGGGGGAGGGGATACTTGAGACATCCAATAATTGGAATCCGAGAAAAAGTCTGTCTTTTGTCACTCTATTTTTCGTTCTTTTCCCTTCTATTTCCTTCTAATGCATACGTAATTAAATGTGTAAATCATGATATACATAAATATTTTATATTTTCCTTGTAAAAAAATCAAGAAAACATTATCAAAACTAAATAAAAAAAAAGAGAAAGATGTCGAACACAGGCGTAATTCCAGTAATGTGAAAAAAAAATCTTCATTATCATTTTAATCTTTAATAAAAAAAATCCAGAGATAAAAGACATAATCAATTAAAACAATTATTCATAAACATTATATTTGCTCTCGTTGAGGAAGGCGATTCTCATACACTCAAACATAACGATCTTGTCTTGCACTGAAAATAAGAAACAAAAATATGCTGATAAATCTATGACGAATTCATGACGACCTTGTTGCATGATATCTGGGTTTGGAGAAAGTAATTGCATATATATCAAGTCAATAAAGAGAGACCTGCGATTCTAAACCCAAGGGAAAACATAAAGGATCACACACACACACACAAACACACACACACACACACACACACACACACACACACACACACACACACACACACACACACACACACATACACGCACACATACACACATTGTCCAAGCAATTTTTTTTTTCCTGCACAAATTCTAATCTCGATTCTATCAAGTTTCGCGAAAACGCAAACCAAGCGAGATTACCTTATCCGACAAATTAATTTTCTGGCAGACGAAAAAAAATATATATAAAAATAGAAGTAAAAGTGAAATAAGAAAAAAAAACTCTTACGTTTCTGGAGACATGGCGAAGATTATTGTCGTCTGCAATCATACACTTGTTTGTGACTAGCTTTCAAAACTGTGATAGCAAACGTAATAGCTAACAGTAATCATCTATGAATATGGTAATAACAATACCTATAATAATGATAGGAAAATCACGCAAACCACTCTTAATATTACTAATAATAAAAAATAGCCATACCAATATGACTGAAATGATATTAGCATTGATACTTTATCAACAGCGACGTCATCTTTCCTAATGCAGTCATCATCACCACTGAAATAATCACCACTATTAAAATCGCCACTCACATACGGATGTCTTCTTTTTCTCCTTCTTCAAACTGGATCAAGTCAGCATTTCATTTCGACGCAAGATCGCTTACACACCAGACTGAGGGCGCCACTGATGTCTAAAACGTATTCAGATATATCCCCGACACAAGAATACCATGTTTTTTTAGGCCAAAATGAGCGCGTTTTAGGTCGTCGGGAAATCAGAACAAGTCTATTATCTAATTATCTTGAGGGAAGGGGGGGATGAGGAGTAAACAGATAAAGCACACATGATGAAAAGAGAAACGTTAAAATCGGAAGATAAATAAAGAGAGAGTCGTGTGTTTACAAGCAAGCAGAGACTTCCCACTCCCACCCCCTTCCCCCTCCCCTATACTACCTCCCCAACAGGCGCTTATCTACATTAAGAGATTACAGTTGTCACTTATTCTTTTCTGTGTCAACATCAACCGACAAACAACAGAATAAAAAAACAAATACAAAAAACAAAAACATCCACAGTGTTATATAAAGCGAACGGGAAAATGCATGTGGTTTAACTCTGTATTTTCGGTGATTGTGAATCATCCCCGGCTGACAGCGCTCGCTAATTTGAACCGCGGGGACAAAAAAGAAAAAAAAAAGAGAAAAAAAAGGAAAATAAAAAACAATACACAGCTCTATTCAGAAATCCTCCGCTGATTTTCCTGTCTTTTCTCAAAATGGAAAATGAACTCGTTCTGTGACTGCCAACCTTCACCTCCCCTCCCCTCCCTTCCCCTCCCCTCCCCTCCTCCCAACATACCCGTCCGTCCACCTATCATTCAATCTCTATTCTTCCTCTATTTAGTCTTGTCTTGCTCTACAGCTTACGTGAAAAGCTGAAACTAATTCCTGCAACATATTTCCTTTATCTTGTTTGCCTGCTTTTGTATTCAAGGATGGATGTATATGCATTGTGTCCAAGGTCGGTAATGTATGGCGGCGCCATTGCAGGTGACTGTGGTTGATGCAGAGCTACTGATGTGCGGTGTTCACAGAACTTGTGCAAGTGGTGGCTCAATTCCACCGTCGACACGTGATGTGTGTATTTGCGCGTGGTGTTCGTCTTTGCACGTGTTCGTATTTGCGCGTGGTGGAAGGCAGAGCCACAGAGAGAGTCTACCTCCACGTAACTGCAGTATTCATGCGCTCTACCTAGCAAGCGAGCCGCCTTGCTACAAGCCGCAACGCAGCCAAACAAACGAACAAGCACACAAACCGAGCCGCCCCGACCATATCCTTCTAAAGACGTCCAATAAAAGTAGGATTATAGGATGGTATATGGGTGACTGTACCTTCACACCCTATTCTCAATCGCGGCTCTGTCACGCTCCATCAAAGTCTAAATCAAAATCTGGCCTTCTATGGTGATCCCTCCTCCCCCTCTCCCCCCCCTCCCTTCCCATCACACTTCGATACGTGTCCGCTCTTCGATGCTCCCGCTCCCCCTCCCCCTCCCCTTCCCCTTCCTATCACTCACAATGGCTGACATCATTCAGGATAAAAAAGAATTAATCTCCCCCCCCCCCTCTCTCTCTCTCTCTCTCTCTCTCTCTCTCTCTCTCTCTCTCTCTCTCTCTCTCTCTCTCTCTCTCTCTCTCTCTCTCTCTCTCTCTCTCTCTCTCTCTCTCCTTCCCTTTCTATCTCTTTATCTCTCTCCCTCCCCATCTCTGCATTAATCCATCCATCCATCCATCCATCCAGGCATCCATCCTTCTTTCTCTCCCTTACACCATCTCTCCTTTTCCTCTCTTTCTCATTCACTCACTCACTCACTCCTTCCCACCCTCTCCCCTCCCCCCTTCCTTTCTTTCTCATTCACTCTCTTCCTCCCTCCCCTTCCTCTCTTTTCCATTCACTCTCTCCCTCTCCCCCTCCCCCGTCTCTCTTTCTCATTCACTCCCCTTCCCTCCCTCCCTCCCTCCCTCCCTCCTTCCTTCCCTCCATCCCCCCTCCCCCTTCTCTCTTTCTCATTCCCTCCCTCCCTCCCCTCCCTCCCTCCCTCCCCCTCCCTCCTTCCCCCTCCCTCTCTTACTCCGCGGCATCACACGAATAAATTGTCCCGTATCGACGTGCATTAATCACTCTTTCGGCAGCAGTGGCTTCCACGCTTATCCGACCCGAAAAGGAAATGGATAAACAGCTCTTGGTCCCCCCGCCCTTATCCCCCCCTCCCTCTCTCCCTCTAAGTCTTCCTTTTACTTCCCTTTACTTCCCTTCCTCCACCTCTTCCCCTCCCCCTACCACTCCTTTCCCTCCGTCCCTTCCCTAACACCTTTTCCTCCACCCTCCCCCTACTTTACTTTCGTCTATGCTTCCCCCTACCTTCCTCCACCTCCCCTTCTCCTCCACCCCCTCCCCATTCACCACCTCCCCCTCCCCCTCCCCACCCATTCTGTCTCCCCTGTGCGGTAATCGGATAAAAAATGGAAATTAAATGCGACAGTTTCCGAATCCGGACATTATGTAACTGGTCAGTGATATACGCGGGTATGAAATTTGGAATGATCGATCCTGCTGTCTCTGTGAAATATGATAATTGACAGGTGTAATATATGGAACTGAAGGGCGCAGGACATGCACGTACATCCATATCTATACCTACCTCTCTATACACTCTGACGCAGACATACAGACACATACACACGCACTCGCAAACGCACAAACAAACATACAGACACACACACACATATACATATACACACATCCATACATACATAATTGTTTTCATGACAATAATACATAGCTTTCCTACTCTTCATCACATTCCCCTTCATCCCTTATCTCTTTTTTTATCTTTCGCCAATCGATGACAATCAGAACAACCGACAACATGACAGAATTAACATTACACCCGATCAACCCCCCCTATACCCCCACCCACCCCACCCCACCCACCCACCCCACCCAACCCGCACCCACCTAAAACCAATCCGATTACCCGGCAACAACACTTTTACGACTTGACGACGACGAGCAAGAAGTTAAAGGCCGTGACCTCGGAAGGGGAAGACGGATACGAGGTCAAGATATTCGCTAATGTCCACTGCCATGACATTCGGGGGGGGGGAGTTAAAATTGTCCAGTAATACCTCCATTTTATATTAATTTGCTAAAAAGATGAAGGGAAGATGAAGGGAGGGAGGGAGGGAGAGAAGGAGGGATGAGGGGAAGTAGGAAGGGTGGAAGGATGGGAGGGAGGAAGGGAAGATGGGGGGGGGGGGTAGATATAGAGAGAGAAGGAGAGAGAAAGAGAAAGAGAGAGAGAGAAGGAGAGAGACAGAGTGGTAATAGATGACCTTTTTTGACACATGAAGGAAAAACGAGGTCAAATTGTCTGGCCACAGATAGAGGACGGATGGTGAGTGACGGGGTGGGGTGGGGGGGGTTCTCAATAAGTGTGATAAGAACCGAAAAAGAAGAGTGATAAGGAGAAGGAGGAGGAAGATAGAATAAGGAGGTGAAAACAAGAGATAAGAAAGAGAGGGATGTGAAGAGATAGCATAAGACTAAGTG
>BOPN01000928.1:287058-289558 GCA_017312705.2 Penaeus japonicus
GGCTGTGACGTCTGCTTTTCGTCTTTGTTTTGTTTTGTTGTTGTTGTTGTTGTTTGCTGTTGCTGTTGTGTCGTTACATCGCCTCGGCCTCGTTGTGTCATCTGTCGCGCCACGATTCCGCAAAGAGAATAATGTGTCCTTCGTGTTCCATACTGATGTCACACACCAGTATGCTGTATTGCTGTGTCATGCTGTGTTATGTTTACTTCTTGACGGATCATGTTGTGGCGTGTTCCAACATCGTTCGTAGCGGGTTATGTTGAACCATCTTGCTCCCATATTATTCGTGGGTCATGTAGAGGGGTCTCTCACTATTTATATCTATGAGTTATGTGAAGGAATCTTTCTGTATCATTATTCATGGGTATTGTAGAGGAGTTTCTCTGCATCTTTATTCATGGGTTATGTAAAGTAATCTTTCTGCATCATTATTCATGGGTATTGTAGAGGAATACCCCTGCATCTTTATTCATAGGTTATGCAAAGGAATCTTTCAGCATCATTATCTATGCTGACGCACATTTCCACTTGATTACTAATGATGAGTAGTATTCTTGCATAATAGTTTACTTCGTGGTTATCAATGGGTCATGTTGAGGCGTCCTCCTGCATCCTTATTTACGGGTCATGTTGAGGCGCATTCCTGTACCATCATTTCCAGATTGTGTTCAGGGATGTTCCTGGATCATTATTCACGGGTTATGTTGCGCCAAGCGCTCAATTCATGCTGAGTCACCTCGGATGCTGTATTCTGCTGCATCATCCTTGTCGTATCATCGCTAATTGTAAATCTCTATTGTAACAGCTCAGAGGGCGTGAACAACACCACCTGCCGTTCCCGCCCACACACGCACACACGCCCATCGATGATCGCGCGCGCGCGCGTGATTGTGTGTGTGTGTGTTTTTGTGTGTGTGTTTGTGTGTATGTGTGTGTGTGTTGTGTGTGTGTGTGTGTGTGTGTGTGTGTGTGTGTGTGTGTGTGTGTGTGTGTGTGTGTGTGTGTGTGTGTGTGTGTGTGTGTGTGTGTGTGCGCGCGCCATATATGTCCAAATGTGCTTAGACACACAGACACACACACACGCGCGCGCGCACGTAAAAACACCTCAATATACACATGAACCGCTAATAAATCAACACCTCCCACCGGCATAAATAACCCGTCTGTTACACGTGCTACCTAAACGTCAAACAAAAAGCAACAGAGCAAACCCACGCCTCGGGCACGTGGCATTGTGAGGCCTCATGGGGCACGGGAGAGCCACATGGCCAAACACACATGGGTGCCATCCGCCCCAGGACATGAATGGACGCCAGTGTGGGTTACATTAACTTATTCCTACTAAAGGCACCGGAACAGAGTCAGGCGAGCTTAGCCACGCCCCCTAGGCATCCGCGACCAATCACAATCACGTTTCTCGCTAGGTACAAAGGATCTGATTGGTTAGAAGGGGAAAGGTAGTGGAAAAGGGGTGTGGCTAATTTTGCCTAATTTTGTGTTGGTGACTATAGTAAAATTATTTTGTAATTGTTTTTGTTTACATATTTTGGGAGTGAAGGAAGGGGGCGGGGCTAATTTCGCTTGACTTTGTGTCTGTAACTATATTATAGCTACTGGCCACGTTTTCATATCTGTTGATGTTTTATTGTGAATCATTATAGTTATTTATTCCTTTCATCATTTTATTTCTCCTTATAAATATTATTCAAATTCTCATTAATTCAAATTTTCAATTCTGTTTATCATTCTACACCGTTTACCTTTTATATAATATATTTTCTTATCGAGGAGAAGATGAGTGATGACACGTTGATAGATTGACAGGTTGGTGTTGATGATTATTGGATATTGACAGGTTGTTGATGATAAATACATGAAAAAAATATTAATCGGACATCACGCATTCGCTCAAACATCACTAACTTCTCATGTGTATCTTCGCCTCTTATAAAATAATGAATATAATCCTACAATATCATTGACAATCTTTTAAAAGGATTATAAAGATAATGATGATGATGGTGGGGGTGATGCTGGTGATGGTGATTACGATGGTGATGATAACTATAATGATGACACTATCAATATTTCTTCATATAAAATTATGATGATGCTATAAATATAACAACCACAATAACTCAAAAAAAACAAGAATACTAACACAAACAACCCAAATTCAACAGACACACCATAACTCATAAACAAACAAACAAACACAAAGACATAAAAAAACACCAAATAAATAAACACATCCCCCCACCCCCAAGAAAAAAAAATCAAAAGCAAATACACTCCAAAAAAGTATTTAAAAAAAGTAAAAAACATACACTCCCACAAAGAAAAAAAACACACACACACCAAGCAACCAACCACACACACACCAAACCAAAACAAACAAACAAAAACACTACTAAACCGAAAACAAACACACTTGTTTCCTTGCGCCACGAAATCCCCCGCCAATCTCCATTAAGCCATCGAATAACCCTTGCAATTGCAG
>BOPN01000928.1:292058-294558 GCA_017312705.2 Penaeus japonicus
ACGATAAAGAAAAAAACACTATAAAAAACAATGACATAAATAACCGATTAAAAAAACCACATCACCATTTTTTTTTGTGTGTGTGTGGCCAGAGAATAAAACAAAAAACAAAAAATAAAACGAAAGCACGGTGATCAAATGATGAAAAAGAACGCAAAATGAAAATAAAATCCATAGAACCCTCGCTCGGGAGGCTTCATCTAAGGCCAAATGTACCCAATGCGAAAGAGGAAGAGAGGAAACAAATATAAATAAATAAATAAATAAATAATACTTTTACCCGTCTGTCTCTTTGTCCGTTTTCTGTTCATTTTTAACTATACTTTGGCTTTATGTTCCTTTGTTTTTTGTTTTTCTGTCTTTGTAGATGATTTTGTCTTCCAGGCCTTCTCTCTCTCTCTCTCTCTCTCTCTCTCTCTCTCTCTCTCTCTCTCTCTCTCTCTCTCTCTCTCTCTCTCTCTCTCTCTCTCTCTCTCTCTCTCTCTCTCTCTCTCTCCCTCTCCCTCTCCCTCTCCCTCCCTCTCGATTTATGTGTCTTTGTTAGATTTCCTTCCTCGTATTCATTATCTCTCTTAAATCCTCATTTATGTATCTTGTATCCATTATCCATAATGTTTGTCTTTTTTTGGGGGGGTCGATTTATGTGTCTTTGTTCAAAGCATATCCCCATCCACGTATCCAGGAACGTACCGTGTCTGTCTGTTTGTCTGTCCCTTCTAAGCTGTCTGACTCAATCACGAATTTATCCGTCAATCTCTCCTTCCTCATTCTGATTCTGTCTATCCATAAAAAATCATAATGACCCTCCCACTCCCAACTTCTTTCCTCCGTTCCTGTTTCCTCTTTCCTTCCTTGCACGTTAATCACTCCCTCCTCCCCCCCCCCCCCCCCTATTCATTTTTCCTTTACTCCCTCCCTCTAAATTCGAAATTAGCTCCCTCCCTCCCCCGCTCCCACACATCCTTCCTCCCTTCCCCCCGTCCACCTATCCACCCTCCCTCCCCCCCCGTCCACCTACCCTCCCTCCCTCCCTCCCCCACCCGTCCACCTACCCACCATCCCACCTTCTTGTCCACCTACTCACTCACCCACCCTCCCTCCCTCCTTCCCTCCAACCCACCCAAACCCACTCACACTCACCCACCCACCCACCCTCCCTCCATCCCTCCCTTCCATCCTCTCCCGCTCGCCACCAAGCTACCGCCATGGAAGTAACTCCCCCCCACCCCCCCAGTAACCCTGGCATCCCTGACCACATCGTCATGCACAGATCCATTATGGAATTGTCTGTGTCTCGCCATGAAGGCTGGGATGTTGCTCGTAACAAAAGGACCCTAATTAATCATTCATTTATGTGGGGGACGAGTGGCTTACCAACAAAAAAAAATGTACTTCCGCAAAAAATGGAAAAAAAGGTATATATGACTTTTTAAATAGGGGGGGGGGAGGGAGAGGATCATGCTAATCCTAAAATGAAGAGAGGTTCGTCGTCCTGGTTCTATGAATGCCTCGCACATCGAGCGTTCGAGTCCCACGGTCCAGCCACGGTTGAGGTTAGGAAGGATATCCAATCAAGAAAGACTGACACTCGTAAAATCCTACAAGGAAGTCCTCAAGGATCATCAAGTGGATCGATAAAGAGAGAGAGAGAGAGAGAGAGAGAGAGAGAGAGAGAGAGAGAGAGAGAGAGAGAGAGAGAGAGAGAGAGAGAGAGAGAGAGAGAGAGAGAGAGAAAGAGAGAGAGAGAGAGTATATTTTGACACAATACCAAGAGAGAAAATGGAATGATGATAGGGAAAAGAGGAAAGGAGGAAGAAGGAGAGTAAAGGAGGAAGGAGGAAGGAGAAAGAGAGGGAAGGAGGAAGGAGAAAGAGAGAAAAGGAAGAGCATAAGAAAGAGAGAGAGAATCAAAATGAAATAGACAAAAAGCTTAAAAAAAAAATAAAAAAAATCGCCAGCAGTCTTACTCCACAACAACAAACAGATTCAAAACAACAAATCTAATACTACTAACTACAAATAAACAAAATAATATACAGAATCATAAAAATAGCATTAGAATAAAAACGAGACGTATAACGCTCTAATTCACCTTTCATTTTGGATTCAACATCCCCCGTCCCCCCCACCCGCTCCCCAACACATACAGACCATCCCCCTTTACCCCCACCCACCCTTCCCTTCCCTCTGACCTGACCTGAAATTTTGCCTGAAATTCAGTCATGAGTTAAATCAAAGAACATCCCCTCCCTCTCCCCCCCCCTCTCCCTCCCCCTCCACGCCCACTAACCTCCCCTCCCTGACATCCCCCCTACCCTTACCTTCAGCTTGTCATTTTATTTTTCCTCTTTCTTTTTTTCATTTATTTGTCTATATATATCTATTCATTCTATTTAGCGTTAATTTCCTTTGGAAAAGGGCTTATCTATTGTTTTATTGTTGGCGAGTTTTTGTTGTCTTTTCGGTTTTCTCTCTCTCTCTCTCTCTCTCTCTCTCTCTC
>BOPN01000928.1:297058-299558 GCA_017312705.2 Penaeus japonicus
ATGACTGCTTCCTGCAACTGCCCTAGCAGCTGTGTTTCCTTGCGGAAGCCCTGAGGCATACACAATCGCCCAAGAGGGATACATAAGCCAGGACAGACAGAAGGAACCATCAGAGAGAGAAGGCACACAGACAGAGAGAAGAACAGGCAGAGCGAACAGCTCTGACCTCCGGCCTTCGGCCCGAGCCAAGTGTGTTAACCGAGTCCACCAATAAAGACCATGACACGTGGACGTCTGTCTGTCTTATCCACCGGGTACAGCGGGCGAAGCTGGTGGATCACAACCGCTGACAACTCGAGAACTACAACTAGCGGCATCTAGAGGCTTACACACACACACACACACACACACACACACACACACACACACACACACACACACACACACACACACACACACACACACACACACACACACACGGTGGAAATCGAAGTCGTTGCCGCAATGGAAGAGTTCGCAACTTGGTTCACACCGAAGGAAGGGAGAAGGAAAGAGGATTAAACAAAAAGGAGGAGACAGCAGAAGGAGAAAGAGGAGGAGGGGAAGATGTAGAGGAGGAAGTAGGAGGAGGACGAGGAAGAGCAGGAATGGGAGGAGGAAAGGAGGGAGGAGGGAGAGGAGAAGAAGGAGGGTTAGGAAGAGTAACGAAGAAAGGAGATGAAAGAGAGCTAAGGGAAGTATATAAAAAGAATAAGAAAGAGGAAGAGATAAAGACTGAGCAGAAAAAAGAAAAAGAAGTAAAAATAAATCGATAAAAAAGAGAAAAGAGAAGGAGAAGAGAGTCAAAGAACGAGAAAGAAAAGAAGAATGAAAAGGATCAGTAGGAGTGGGTTTGTCGCCGGCGCCAGGGTGCCACGCCGGCCCTTCCTTCGAGCAGATGTGTCTCTTGGTGCCAGACAGGGAGGAGCCAAGTGTACGTAAGGCCTTTGGATCTTGTGTGTGGGGGCGTGCGTGTGCGTGTGTGTGCATGCGTGTGTGTGTCTATGATCATATCTGTATATGGATATATATTTTTCCGAGAATATATAATTATCTCTCCCGGTGTGTTGTCTAGGACGGTACAGTATGGTTATCTTAAATGTGAGAATTCGGTAACACACACACACACAAGAAAACAAAGAAACAAATGAACACACTTACAAGGTCATCCACCTCGAAATTCGGACTCAACCCTCACTACCTTCCCCCTTCCCCCCTTCCCCCTTTGCCCTGTTTAGGACCTCCTGACACGCACCTGTTTTGCCCCCCTCCCCCCATCCCTCCAAGCCCCCTACCCAAACAGACACACACACACACACGCTGTTACACGCAAACACAAACATAAATACAATCACAATCACAAACACACACACGTAATCATTATGTTTTAACATTCATAATCACTATCACAACATAAAACAATGTTTGCATTATTCTTATCCAACATAGATTTTGAGCCTCACCATCATCATTATCTCGATTACACCATACTCATCTTCACCATACCTGCTTACCATCACCACCAATATAATTACCTCCCAAGATCAATGATAATCAGTGTCACCGTCATTATGTTATAATTACCCAACTCCACCAGTAATAATCAGGATGTACTCCCACCCCTACCCCCATCCCCACCCCCTCCTCTGTCCCTTCCGTAATTGCATTGTCACTAATTAATTATATTCCCACGTCACAGCTAATGCAAATTGAGCAAATCCGAACACCAGGGTGCCAAGGGGTGCCAATGGGTGCCACGACTTGTTGCAAGTGACATAAAGTGTCAATTTTACTTCTGTGGCAACAGCTCCACGACATGTGCAATTATCTTTATCGTCGTTATTATTGCTATCACTAATTTTATTATCATCATTATTATCATTAATACCATTATTATTTTATTATTATTATCATTGTCATTTTCATTATCATGATAATGATAAATATATAATTATGATTATCATTGTTGTAATTATTATCATTGCCATCATTATCATTATTAGTAGTAATATCAATATTATCATCCTTATCTTTACTCTCATTATCATTATCAATATTATCTTCATCCTCATTATTATTGCCATTATCATCATAATCATTTCCATTATCAATATCATTATTACCATTATCATTATCATCACCAGCATCATCACCAATATCATCATCATTATCATCTAAACAGAGACACAACCCAAGTCACAGCATGGTTGATTCATCTGGGTGCCACAGGTCATTAGGAATCTACCCTAAACCTGGTCATTAAAGGGTCACCCCGGAGTAGCATCAGGTCATTAGGGTGCCACATGCTAGAGCAAACAGGCTGCCACGATAATCTAAGTGTCATTAGTACCACGTAATATGTAATATTAACATTATATCAATATCAATAATAATAATAATAACAATAACAACTATAGTAATAATAACAATGATGATGATAATAACACTAAAAATAATTAACTTTATACAACAGCTACTATCACAACTACCAATAGTAATAATGATGATAATAACAATAACA
>BOPN01000928.1:302058-307058 GCA_017312705.2 Penaeus japonicus
GCCAGAGAACAAGAGTCATTTATGACCATTTGACTTGCTTTGAATAAAAAAGTGACGCGGTTTCTTGCTCGCTCGCTCTCTCTCTCTCTCTCTCTCTCTCTCTCTCTCTCTCTCTCTCTCTCTCTCTCTCTCTCTCTCTCTAAACAACAGCAACAACAACAACAAAAATCCATCACTTCTCCATACAACGCTATAGACATGTAAAAATCACGCAAAAAGACGAAGAAAAAAATATGATAAAAAGGAAAAAAAAGAGATAACAACGGCTTAACGAGTCCTATCATCAACGCTGCCCCGAGAAACAGGAGATTTATTTCACGCCACGGGGGAAAAAATCCCATTGCATTCGGCTCCCTTGTGCTGATCCGATTGCGCGATGCTAATTAAAAGGAAGAATGAGGAGGGAAAATGAGGAGAGAGAATGAGGTGAAAGAATGGAGGAGGGGAAAAAAATATTTTATTCCGTTCCCATAATTTACATATATCATAGATAAAAAAAACACACAAAGACATATATACATAACCAAACACACACACACACACACACACACACACACACACACACACACACACACACACACACACACACACACACACAGACATACGTATACATATATATCTATATCTATATATATCTATATCTATCTATCTGTCTACAGATACACACCCATCCAGACACCTCCGCTAAGTAAAGCAAAGCTATGCACATCCTTCACACCTAAATGGATCCCATGTGAGGACGATGTGCAAAGCGAGTTCACATGCATAGGATTTTCCCCTTTTGAAGGAGAGAGATGGAAGGAAGGAAGGAAGGAAAGGCAGGCAGGCAGGCAGGCAGTGAGGGAAGGAGGGAGGGAGGGATGATGGAGAGTGAGAGACACAGAGAAAAAAAGAAAGAAAGAAAGAGAGAGGAAGAGTAAAGCTTATTTTCTGCAAGCGTTCTTTTCATAATTACAAGAATAAATACCAATATTCGTGAGGTTACTCTTGCACCAAATACTCCTTTTCATACCCTTTATTTCTATTCATCATTCATCAAAATCTAATCTCAGTCATATTTCAAAATTTCCGTTCTTTTAAAATTCTCTAATCTCATTCATTCGAATTTCAAATCTCCGTTTTTTTCCTCCTTCGATGTACGCCCACACGCACACGTTCACAGGCTCACGCCCACATGCACAGACACGCCCAAAAGCGCTTTCTTTCACGGGCTTTAAACTTACATGGAAAAGCCTCGTTTTTCTTTCTTTCTTTTTAATGATCCCCTCCCCACATCTCTCTTTCGTTTTCTTTCGCTCTCTCTCTCTCTCTCTCTCTCTCTCTCTCTCTCTCTCTCTCTCTCTCTCTCTCTCTCTCTCTCTCTCTCTCTCTCTCTCTCTCTCTCTCTCTCTCTCTCTCTCTCTCTCTCTCTCTCTCTCTCTCTCTCTCTCTCTCTCTCTCTCTCTCTCTGTCCTTTTCTATCGCTGTCTCACTCGCTCACTTCCCCTCTCTTTCTCTCTCGCCTCATTCCTTTGTTCCTGTTTTGTGACACTTATCGTTTGCCTCTCTTTACTCTTTTTTTCTTTTTTGTTCCTTAATCCAACTCAAAATTCATCTCACATTTGCCCCATTGCCAGCCCCGCGAACGCAGTGACGTCACCGACTAATTCCATGACGTCATACTTTATCAGCTGATCAGCCAAACGGAACTGCGTGGGAGTCTTTATTGTATCCCTCTCCCCTCTCCCTCCTCCTCCTTTCCTCTTCGTCTTTTCTTTCATTCATATCTTGGCTTTTTTGTGTTTTCTCTTTATCCCTCTTTTCCTCTTTTTATTATCCTTCTCCGTATCCTTCATTCTTTCCTCCATGATCTCCCTCTCTCTCTCTCCTTCTCCCTTTTCCATTCCTGCTCCCTATCCCAGTCTCCTCCCTCTCCTCACTCCTACTACCCCCTCCTCCTCCACTCTTTCTCCCTATCCCATTTCTCCCCCATCCCCATTTCCACCCCCAAAATCCGACCCTCCCCCTCTACCCCCCATCCCCATATCAACCCCACAACATCCCTCCCTCCCCCTCTACCTTCCCGCCATCCCCATCTCCACCCCTAACATCCCTCCCTCTCCCTCTGCCCTTCATCCCCAAATCCACCCTGCAACATCCTTCCCTCCCCCTCCCCCTCCCCCTCTACCCTCCCACCATCCCCATATCCACCTCACAACATTCCTCCCTCCACCTCTATCCCCACATCACCCCCCCCCTTTCCATCCCCCCGTCCCTCTCCCCTCGCGCGGGGAAGCCTGACTGACCGACCGACCGACCGGCGTGGCGTTTGAGATGACGTCATCGGCGCGTTTTCTTCCCCTCTGACCAATTTGTCGCCGGTCTCATCGGAGGTGGGGAGGGGGGGGGAGAGGGGAGAGGACTGGGGGGGTGTTGATGAAAGATGAGTGAGGGGGTGGGAGGAGGTGGAAGTGTGTGTGTGTGAGTGAAGGGTGAGGGAGATGACGAGGAAGGGAGGGAAGGGAGGGACGGGGAGGGGACGGGAGTGGGGGTGAGGGAGAGGGAACGGGAGAGGGAGGGATATATATATATATAAACAGAGAGAGAAAGAGAGACAGACTACAATAGACATAGATGGATAGATCTATAGAGAGGGAGAGTGAGTGTGTGTATGTGTGTGTGTGTGTGTGTGTGTGTGTGTGTGTGTGTGTGTAAAACAGACAGACAGACAGACAGAATATAAGAGAAAAAGAAAAGAAATAAAGAGAGTGAGAGACCATCGCCACACAGACACGACGCACCCCACATGCAGTAGAACGAAATGAAACAATGAGGGGGAGAAAGTCAGGACAAGGAGAGGAAAAGAGGAGTGAGGGGAGAGGACACGAAGATGAGGGGAAAGCGAATCGATAATGTCAGCAAGATCGGGGAGAGAGAAAGAGAGAAAGGGACGGAATATGGGGAAGAGGGAATGGTAATGAGGAGAGGAAAGATGAAAGGAGATGGTTGGAGGGAAAGAGAAGGAGAGGGAGGGAAAGAGGAGAGGGCGGCGGAGAGAAGAGGAGGGAGAGGGAGGGGAAGAGCAGAGAGAGACGCAGGGAAGAAAGGGAGAGAGAGGGAGAAGGAAGGATAGAGGGGGAGAGGGAAGGATGGAGAGGGAGGGGGAGGGATGGAGGAGAGTCTATACGATAATGTATCTATATATCTATCCATCTATCAACCGATACGCATATACACAAGATACATGTGTGCGTGTGCGGGTACGTGCTCGCGTGCATGTGCGTGCGTATTTAAACCAGCCTCCTCCCCGTACCCATTCCCCCTTAGAACAACCCTCCCCCCTTTCCATCCCACCCTCCCTCCCCCTTTCCATCCCACCCACCCTCTCCTCCAACCCACCCACCCACCCACCCACCCTCCCCTCCCCTCGCCCTCGCAATCCCTAGAGCTACATCTGTTTATAATGTCGTGATCGCGTACGGTTTATAGCAGATGCTCTCGCCCCCGTTAGCGCTCCTGTTAGCGGGTTAATTGGCATTTTACGAACGCAATTAAGTGCCGTTTGTTTGTGTTCGAACGCCGCGTATATATACAGACACTTCAGCGCTCTCGTAAGGCGTAGGGGTAGGGTGGGGGTAAGGAGATGGGAGGGAGGGGAGGGGGTGAAGTGGGAAGATCATGACGGAGGTGAGTGAATCGGGGAGTGGGGGTAGGGGGTGGGTAGGAAGGGGGTGTCTTTGTTTCTTCTTTTAGTTTTTGTTTTTTTCTTTTCTTTCTTTAGTTTATGATGATATTTTTGCTGATATTGTCGTGTTCTCTGCCATGTTTCGTCATCTATATTATCTAATCAACGTTGGTAAAATTATCTTTCTCTGTCTCTGTCTCTCTCTCCCTCAAAACAACAACAGTAAAAATCAAGAGAAAGAATCAGCCCCAAATGAAATTATATATATATATATATATATATATATATATATATATATATATATATATATATATATATATATATATATATATATATATATATATATTTATATATATATATATATATATATATATGTATAATTATATATATATATATTCCTAAATACATCATCCGTGCATTACAGAACTAACTCCGGCGGTCGGGATGAGAAGGACAACCGAGGGGGGGGAGGGGGGAGGCCCGCCTTCTTTTGACGTCGTGCATCCTGATTGGCTGGGACGTTCCACGATTTTACGAGCCGATGATTGGCTGAGCGACTGGTTCATGCCCTCCGGTCATGCAGGCCAGAGGGAGGAGACGGATGAGGGAAAGAGCAGAGAGAGAGAGAGAGAGAGAGAGAGAGAGAGAGAGAGAGAGAGAGAGAGAGAGAGAGAGAGAGAGAGAGAGAGAGAGAGAGAGAGAGAGAGAGAGAGACTCCGCGGGGAAGGAAAAGGGTAAACACGTCTTCCTTTTTTGATAGTCGACGTTACTCGTGTCGAGCAGGAGTCGAGTCGAGGATAGTTTTACTTTTTTTATTGAGAGAAAAAAGGTGTAAGTAAAAGAACAAAACTATATAAAAAAAATGCGACAACTTTAAGACATTTTTTCAGTTCCTTTAAAAACAGTCTTAACTATTTTCCAAACTTGATTTCCTTTATTTCTTTTCTAAAAAAAAAAAAAAAAAAAAAATCAACAATATCTTCAACAAACAAAACAGTACAAAAAGAAAATAAGAAAAAATAAAATAAGATTATGACTTTTATTTTGGAAAAAAAATGTGTGTGTGTGTGTGTGTGTGTGTATCTGTGTGTGCGTGCGTGCGTGTGTGTGCATGTGTGCATGTGCGTATTCACTGAGTTAAGAAAAGGGGTATATAGAAAGGCAAATAGAAATGAATCTAAGGGACAGACGCCCTTATCCGATGACGTAAGGCGGGAGTTGGCGCTCGGTCCCTCCTGCCTCCCTCGGCTGATTGATAGACACAAGAGATCACGAGGAGGTAAATGCAGGAGAGGATAAAATCCCTCAGAAGCAAACATCTGCGGCGCCTTCCCTG
>BOPN01000928.1:323437-325937 GCA_017312705.2 Penaeus japonicus
GATAAAAGGGAAAGTTAGAAAAATATATAAAATAAATCTTAACGACTCTATCAATTAATCCAAGGCAAACAACTCACCTGAACCCCAGGTAAAAATTCGGGTGTTGCAATAACCACAACCAAAAAGACAACAACAAACATATCACATTTTACATGTTTATGATCCTTCCTACTCAAATCTATCATGTCAACACCCAGAGATTTCCTTTCATATATCATTCACCTTTTCATTCCCTAAAGCAACTTTTAAGGATTTTTCCAAGGACAAATAAAAAGATGAAAAGACATACATACATTAAAAAATACATCCAAGGTTAGAACATAAGGGTCATAAAAGCCTTAGAATCGACCTCAAAGTCGTCCTTATGACCGAGGCGGTGTCCCATTAACGATGGTTCTCTTGTTCTTATGAAAGTCGCATATTTTTTTGGGATGTGAAAAGCAAAGTAAATATTAGGTCTGTGGGCTCTAAGATTTGAATGAATTTACTAGATTATGTGTTCATTCATGTATGTGTGTGCTTATATATATATATATATATATATATATATATATATATATATATATATATATATGTATGTATATATATAAGTATTTGTGTGTGTGTGATTCTATATGACTTTCAGTGTTTTTGTCCTCTTCTCCGCATCTCTATCATTTTCCATCATCTTTATCTCACCCTGACCTCTCTATATATTTCTCTAATACGACAAATCGCTATATATATATATATATATATATATGTACACACAAACACACATATGTATATACATATATAAACACAAACGTTCACACACTCATGAATAAAAAGAAGTAGAGCAAATGCAAAAGACTGGGCGACAAACAAACATAAACAAACGTATCTATAAACATCTAAGGGAACAGGACAGAATAAAATCAGAAAGAGGCTTCAGTACTAAACGAGAGAAGCAGAGCGGGGTTAGAATAAAGGGCAACAGATGACAGAACAGAATTAGCAGAAACAACAGGAGAAGATAGAACAGAATTAACAAATACGATAGAAAAAGACAGAATACGAATATAGTTTGAACATGAATCATAAAGTATTCTACTAAAACCTATAAGCAGAGTGGCGCAGTGGAAGCGTGCTGGGCCCATAACCCAGAGGTCCGTGGATCGAAACCACGCTCTGCTAAGATATCTTTGCAATGTAATATTTTTATCAAATCTGTTTATCTGTCTATCTATCTATTTATCTATCTGTCTATATATATATATGCACATACACACACATATATATAGACACAAATATATATTTATATACATACATACATACATATGTATATATATATGTATATATATATATACATATGTATGTATGTATGTATATAATATTTATATACATACGTATTTATATAAATATCCATCTATCCGTCTATCAATATATATATATATACATATATACATATACATATGCAGAAACATGTATATATTCCCCACAACATACACATAACCCCCCCCCCCCAAATAATATATAAGCTAGACATACCTAACATAATCCTAGTGCATAAAATGCGGACACGAACCACATCAAGTAATAACCGGAAGCAAAGCAATTGTGTGGAGGAAGAGGGGGGGAGGGGGGGGTTTAAGGTGGAGGGGGTGTGGGGGTGATGTGGTGGAGGAGGGGTGTGTGGGGGTGATGTGGTAGAGGAGGGGGGTGGGGGGTGTTGTGGTGGAGGAGGGGGGTGGGGGGGTGATGTGGTGGAGGAGGGGGTGGGGGTTGGGAGGTGGGAGGTGAGGGGTGATGGGTTTGCCCTACATTTCCATTTGCTATTTCCTCTGTTGCACGGGTGTGATTTGGGTGGTGTTGTTGCAATCGTGGTTGAAATGGATTTTTGATAATATATTCACCTTTTAAGAGAGGATTATTTTGAATATAGGGTGCGATGGGCGTTGTTCTGACAAATGATTTTCAAACATGGAAATAAGTTCGTTAACCCTCTCGAAAAAATTACGAAAACGCAAGTAAGCTCGTAGCCTTTTTGAAAAAAACGAAGAATCTTTTCTTTATATATTTTTCTTTAACTAATAATTAGAAGAAAAAAATGTATTTAGTAAAGTAATTCAGATTATCACAATAACATTATTTGTTCTAAAATAACAGAAACGGATTGGCTTTAGCAGAGAGAGAGAGAGATGGAGAGAGATAGATAGATAAATAGAGATAGATAGATAGATAGATAGAGAGAGATGGAGAGGGAGATATAGATAGATAAATAGAGATAGATAGATAGAGAAAGAGATAGATAGATAGATAGAGATAGAGAGAGAGAGAGAGGGATGGAGAGATAAAGAGAAAGAGAGAGAGAAAGTCGGGAAGAAAGAGGAGGAGAGGGAGGAAAATGAATATGAGAAGGAAGAGGAAAGGGAAGATGAGGGAGAAGCAGAGGGAGAGGAGAAGGGGCTAAGGGTAGGGGGAAGGAGAGAGGGTAAGTAAGGGGAAGAGAGCATAGAGGACTAAAAGGAGAAAAACGGTA
>BOPN01000928.1:343437-348437 GCA_017312705.2 Penaeus japonicus
ATTGCTTCATTTCTTCATCTTCTTCTTCTGCCTTTTTTTTTCTCGACTCACCTCTCTTAATTCTTATCTTTCTTCCTTCTTCCTGTTTTCACATTCTCTCCCACACCATTCATTCATTAACCTTCTATTCCATTTCATCTTCTTTCTCTCTCATCCTTCCCCCCTTCCTCTTTTCCTCTCTCTTTTTCCATAATTTTCGTGTTTTTTATTTTTTTTATTTTACAATGGCTCTTGTGCCCTTCCATAAAGATTGATTTACTCTGACAACACGCAGAGATTTACACACGTTTAGGAGATCCTCCCCTCGGTGATGATATCTCGGGGGGGGGAGAAGGTAGAGGAGGAGAGGGGAGAGAGAAGGAAGATGGAAGAGGGGAGAAAAGGGAGAAAAAGAAAGAGCGGGAGATGGGAAAGGGGGGAGGGGAAGGAGAGGGGAAGAAGAAAAGAGGGGAGAAGGAAGAGGGGGAGGGGGAGAAGGGAGAGAGAAGTGAGATGAGATAGGAAAGAAGAAGGGGAGGGAGAAGGAAGGAGGGAAGGAGGATAGGAGAAGGGCGAGAAGGAGGAATGAGAGGGGTAGAGGGGGAAGAAATGATGGATGGGAGAGAGAGAAGAGCGATGGGAGGGGGAGAAAGGGAAAAGTGGAGAAATAGTAGAGCAAGAATGAATGAAAAGGAGAAGGGGGAGAAGGAAAGAACGAGGAACAAAGGAGCGTGAAAGAGTAAGGAAGGGAGGAAGGAGAAGTAAGAACAAAGAAATTATAAAGATTTAAAAAAAGGAAAAATTAAAGGAAATTGGAGGAATAACGAAAAAGAAAAAGAAGAACAAGAAGAAAATAGAGGAAAAAGTGAACATGAATAGAACAAATCAAAGAAAACAAGAGAAAAGGAGGAATAACGAAAAAGAAAGTGAAGAACAAGAAGAAAATAGAGGAAAAAATAAACATAAACAGAACTAAACAAAGAAAACAAGAGAAAAGTAATAAAAAAAACACAGCACCAGAACAAGAACCAGATAGAAAACAATAATAAGATAAAGAAAAGGGAGGAAGTAGAGTGAGAAAATGTGGCACGCTGCCTCGTGTTCGCCGGAATCAAAGGCAACAATTTAAACTCTAGGACTGAGGTCTTTATTCAATCTAAATATTTAAAAGTGTGCCGCGTGTCAAAGTTTGAAATCATGCACGAGATGTTACTGAATATGAGTCATGCAAACATGTGAATATTTAGATAGATAAATAGATAGATAGATGGACGTAAATATGGATATGTAAATGAGGAGCTTTGAAAATATGTATATGTATATATAAATGTATATATATATATATATATATATATATATATATATATATATATATATATATATATATATATATATATGTTTATCTATAAAAGAAAGTCTTTTCATTAAGATACTGTCCCTTTGCTTAGCTTAGACAATTACTTGAATTCCATTGTTATCAATATTTTATTTATCATAGTAGTAACATTTTCTTTATTGTTATTATTATCATCATTATCATTATTATTATTGCTATCATTATCATTATCCTTACTATCATTATCATTTTTATCATCATAACGAATTATCATCATTACCATTATTGTTATCATCATCATTATGATAATAACTTTTTACTTACCATAGTTGCTGTTTTACTTGCCGCATTTTTTTGTTTACTTACCCCAATTCATAAGTCGTTAAGTTGGCGAGTTTTAAAGTTTCCAGGTCGTAAAGTTGTTTAATTATCGAGTCTTTTATCTTAGTAGTAATGTCTTTAAGTCACTACTTTACAACGTCACCAAGTGGCAAAATCCCAAAGTTACTAAGTTGTTAAATTACAATGTCGTCAAGTTAGCTAGTTACTAAGTTACTAAGTCCCCAACTTGCAAAAGTCGTCAGCATTAAAGTCGTCAAAGTCCCAAGTCACCAAATCCGCACTTCATAAAGTTGTGAAGAAGTTGCCAAACCATTCGGGGCGCTAAGTTGCCAAGTCGCCACGTCTCCAAGTCGCCAAATCACTAAATCACCAAATCACCAAATTCCCAAATCGCCAAATCACCAAGCCGCCAAATCACTAAATCGCCAAGCCGCCAAGTCACCAAATCGCCAAATCACCAAATCACCAAATCACCAAACCACCAAACCACCAAGCCACCAAGCCACCAAATCACCAAACCACCAAACCACCAAATCACCAAACCACCAAGCCACCAAACCACCAAGCCACCAAATCACCAAATCACCAAACCACCAAACCACCAAACCACCAAATCACCAAACCACCAAACCACCAAACCACCAAACCACCAAGCCACCAAACCACCAAATCACCAAACCACCAAACCACCAAACCACCAAGCCACCAAACCACCAAACCACCAAATCACCAAACCACCAAACCACCAAATCACCAAACCACCAAACCACCAAATCACCAAACCACCAAACCACCAAACCACCAAATCACCAAACCACCAAACCACCAAGCCACCAAACCACCAAATCACCAAACCACCAAACCACCAAATCACCAAATCACCAAATCACCAAACCACCAAACCACCAAACCACCAAACCACCAAATCACCAAACCACCAAACCACCAAACCACCAAACCACCAAACCACCAAACCACCAAACCACCAAACCACCAAACCACCAAACCACCAAACCACCAAACCACCAAACCACCAAACCACCAAACCACCAAACCACCAAACCACCAAACCACCAAACCACCAAACCACCAAACCACCAAACCACCAAACCACCAAACCACCAAACCACCAAACCACCAAACCACCAAACCACCAAACCACCAAACCACCAAACCACCAAACCACCAAACCACCAAACCACCAAACCACCAAACCACCAAACCACCAAACCACCAAACCACCAAACCACCAAACCACCAAACCACCAAACCACCAAACCACCAAACCACCAAACCACCAAACCACCAAACCACCAAACCACCAAACCACCAAACCACCAAACCACCAAACCACCAAACCACCAAACCACCAAACCACCAAACCACCAAACCACCAAACCACCAAACCACCAAACCACCAAACCACCAAACCACCAAACCACCAAACCACCAAACCACCAAACCACCAAACCACCAAACCACCAAACCACCAAACCACCAAACCACCAAACCACCAAACCACCAAACCACCAAACCACCAAACCACCAAACCACCAAACCACCAAACCACCAAATCACCAAATCACCAAACCACCAAACCACCAAACCACCAAACCACCAAATCACCAAACCACCAAATCACCAAACCACCAAATCACCAAATCACCAAACCACCAAATCACCAAATCACCAAACCACCAAATCACCAAACCACCAAACCACCAAACCACCAAACCACCAAACCACCAAACCACCAAATCACCAAATCACCAAACCACCAAACCACCAAACCACCAAATCACCAAACCACCAAATCACCAAACCACCAAACCACCAAACCACCAAATCACCAAACCACCAAACCACCAAACCACCAAATCACCAAACCACCAAGCCACCAAACCACCAAACCACCAAACCACCAAATCACCAAACCACCAAACCACCAAACCACCAAATCACCAAATCACCAAACCACCAAACCACCAAGCCACCAAACCACCAAACCACCAAACCACCAAATCACCAAACCACCAAACCACCAAACCACCAAACCACCAAACCACCAAATCACCAAATCACCAAACCACCAAACCACCAAACCACCAAGCCACCAAACCACCAAATCCCCAAATCACCAAACCACCAAACCACCAAACCACCAAACCACCAAACCACCAAATCGCCAAACCACCAAACCACCAAACCACCAAACCACCAAATCACCAAGCCGCTACTCCAGAGGCAAAACCTGGGGATTAGCTCACCCATGGGTGGCTTTGCTCACTGATTTTCCTTCTAGATAAACAGCAGAACATTCTAGAGCCAGCGGCTTGGATGCTCGTCCGACCGCTTATAAAAACAAGGGCGGGGAGATGGATGCGCCGGGCTGGAGGTTAACCCTTTTTCTTCTTCTTCTTCTTCGTATTCTTCTGTTTGTTCTTCTTGTTCTTGTTCTTTCTTCTTCTTCTTCGTATTCTTTCTTCTTTCTTCTTCTTCTTCTTCGTATTCTTTCTTCTTTCTTCTTCTTCGTATTCTTTCATCTTTCTTCTTCTTCTTCTTCGTATTCTTTCTTCTTTCTTCTTCTTCCTATTCCTTCTTCTTTCTTCTTCTTCGTATTCTTTCTTCTTTCTTCTTCTTCTTCTTCGTATTCTTTCTTCTTTCTTCTTCTTCGTCTTCTTTCTTCTTTCTTCTTTCTTCTTCTTCTTCTTCGTATTCTTTCTTCTTTTTCGTATTCTTTCTTCTTCTTCGTATTCTTTCTTCTTTCTTCTTTTCTTCTTTTTCTTCGTTTTCTTATGCTTCTTCTTCTTCGTATTCTTTCTTCTTTCTTCTTTCTTCTTCTTCGTATTCTTTCTTCTTCTTCTTCTTCGTATTCTTTCATCTTTCTTCTTCTTCTTCTTCGTCTTCTTCTGCTTCTTGTTCTTGTTGTTGTTCTTGTTGTTGTTCTTCCTCTTCTTCGTCTCTTCTGCTTTCTTGTTCCTCTTGTTCTTGTTCTTCTTCATCTTCGTCTCTTCTGATTCTTGTTCTTCTTCTTCGTCTCTTCTGCTTCTTTGTCTTTATCTTTCTCCTTCTTCTTCTTCTTCTTTTTTATCTTTCTTCTTCCTTTTCGTCTTCTTCTTCTTCTTCTTCTACTTCTTCTTCTCCGTTTTCCTCGTCTTCTTTTCACGCCTCATCCCTCTCCCCACCTCCGCACCTCCCCTCCCCCCACCTCCCCTCCCCCCTTCCCCCGCCTCCCCCCCTCCCCCCACCTCCACTTCACCCCCTTCCCCCCCTTCCCCCACCTCCTCTTCCTCCCCTCCCCCCCCCACCTCTCCTCACCCCACCCCCCATTCTCCACCCCACC
>BOPN01000928.1:358437-360937 GCA_017312705.2 Penaeus japonicus
CTCTGTCTGTTTGTTTGTCTCTCTGTTTCTCCTTGTCTCTTTCTCTGTCTTTCTCTCTCTCTCTCTCTCTCTCTCTCTCTCTATCTATCTATCTATCTATCTCTCTCCCTCTCTCTCTCTCTCTCTCTCTCTCTCTCTCTCTCTCTCTCTCCCTCTCCCTCTCCCTCTCCCTCTCCCTCTAAAAAAAAGAGAGAAAAAGAGAGAGAGAGAGAGAAAAATCCAACCAGCCTCACATCTCATCTCTATTCCTCTCACGACGCGGCCGATAATCATGACCCCATGAAGGTGTCAGGACTCCATCACGGTGTCCAGAGGGAGCGTCCCCTTTGGGAGAGTGTGTGGAAGGAGGGGGGGGGGGCGGGGGAGGGGATATGTGAGTGTGGAGGGAGGGGAGGGAGGGGGGAGGGAGTTGTGTATGTTTGGGGGGTGGGGGTGGGGGTGATGAGTGTATGTGTCTGTGTGGGGGATGTGTGTGTGTGTGTGTGTGTATGTGTATGTGTGTGTGTGTGTGTGTGTGGAGGATGTGTGTGTGTGTGTGTGTGCGCGCGTGTGTGTGTGTGTGTGTGTGTGGAAGATGTGTGTGTGTCTGTGTGGGTGATGAGTGTATGTGTCTGTGTGGGGGATGTGTGTGTGTGTGTGTGTGTATGTGTATGTGTGTGTGTAGGTCGTCTGTAGGTCACTATACCCTGCCCAGCTACCTACTGGGAGGATAACTGGGATTGGTATCCTATCCAACGGGTAAAGGGGAAGGGAAGGGAGGGATAAGAAGGAACGAGAGGGATAGAGAGAAGGGAGTATGGAGGGGGATGTTAGTAAAAAGAAGAAGAATAAAAGAGAGGGAATAGCGAAGAGAAGGAAAGATAGTAAGGAAGGAGGAGTAAAGGCAGAGAAGGGTGAAGAAAAAAAAAGAAAAAAAAAGAGTGAAGAGTGAAAGTCGGAGGTGGGAAGGAGGGGCGGTAGGAAGAAGGAGGGGGGGGGGAGGAGGGGGGGGAAGGAATCCTCTGCCTCCATCCCCTGTGGCTGAAGTAGCTCCTACGGTAGCGCGAGGAGGCGGGGTGTCTGGCGGACGAGACCTGTAACGAAGGGCAATTTGGCTGTTGCGGAGAGAGAAAAAATGTGATTTTATAATTGGCTTTTTTTCTTTACTCGATTATTCCTTCACTTCTTTTTGCTTCGTCTTCTTCTCCTTCTCTGTTCTCCTTCATCTTCTTATTCGTCGTCTTCTTCTCCTTCTCTGTTCTCCTTCCTCTTCTTATTCGTCGTCTTCTTCTCCTTCTCTGTTCTCCTTCATCTTCTTATTCGTCGTCTTCTTCTGTCATTCTTTTAACTCTCCTTCTTCTATAATGATGACGATGATAAATGATAATAAGAATGATAATGATAATCATGATAATAATTATCATCATCATCATAATCTCACTCCTTTTCCCTCTTTCTCTCTCCTTCTGTCTCCCTCCTCCTTCTCTCCCTACCTCCCTCTCACCTCTCCTACCGCCCTCTCCCTGCCTTCTCTCTTTTCCTCTCCTCTCCCTCCTTCCTTCTTTCTTTCCACTCGGCGTCGCCCTTCCCTCGTCCGTCCTCTCCTCCCTCTTCTTCCCTCACCCCCCCCTCCCTCTCCGCTCTTTCCCCTCCTCCCCTCTCTATCCCTCTCCCACCATTTATCACGCGAGTTATCCCTTATTCCATCAATGCCTTGATTTATCGTCTCTACCTTATCTCCTCTTCCTCGCCCTAGCTCTTTCTCCTCCTTTCCTATTCCGATGGGGGGGGGGAGGAAAGGGAGAGGAGAAAGAGAGGGATAAAGAGGAGGGAGAGTGGAATACGATGAAGGAAAGGGAAGAAAAAAAAGAAGAGTAAGAAAAAAGGAATGAAGTTGATGAAGAAGGGGAGAAAGAGAGAGAGAGAGAGAGAGAGAGAGAGAGAGAGAGAGAGAGAGAGAGAGAGAGAGAGAGAGAGAGAGAGAGAGAGAGAGAGATGGAAGGAAAAAGAAAAAAATAATGAAAGAGAGGAGACAAGCGAAAAAATGAATAGGAGAAAAGGGGGGAAAGAAATAAAGAAAAATAAGGAGCAAAAGAAAGACGGGAGAAGGAAGGGAATATAATGTGAGAGAAAATAAAGAACGAAAGAGGAAGAGAGAAAGAAAAAGAAGCATGGAAAAAGAGAAAGAGAAATAAATATAGAAAGAGAGAAAGAGAAAGAAATACGGAGAGAAAGAGAGAGAAAAGAAGATAGATAGTTAGATACATAGATAGATAGAGAGAGAGAGAGAGAGAGGGGAAGAGCAAACGAAGACACTAAAAGCGAAAATGAGAGAGAAGAAAAATAGAGAAAGAAAAAAAAAGAGAGAGAAATAGACAGAGAAAGAGCCAAAAAAAGACACAAACAAACACACCTGACTTCTCCCCCCCCCTCTCTCTCTCTCTGTTTCTCTTTCTCTCTCTCTCTCTCTCTCTGTTTCTGTTTATCTTTCTCTCTCTCTCTCTGTTTCTGTTTATCTTTC
>BOPN01000928.1:365937-370937 GCA_017312705.2 Penaeus japonicus
CAGTATCAATATTTCACATGTTCCTGTAAATCACATAAACTCTATCACGTTTCAACACGTTATCTTCACATACTTTTCAACTACACCAATCCTGTTGTAGTTCAGAGAGAGAGAGAGAAAGAGAGAGAGAGAAAGAGAGAGAGAGAGAGAGAGAGAGAGAAGGATAAGACAAAAGAGAGTAGAGAGAGAAAAGAGAGAGAGAGAAAGAGAGCTAGAGAGAGAGAAAAAGAGAGAAAAAGAGATAAATAAACCGATTTGGCAGACAAAAAAGGAAAAAAAAAAACATGAACTACAAATAATATAATCTAAACAAAAAGAAAAAAATATATAAATGAGACAAAGAATATTTTTATTGTATTTTTTTGTAATGGTAAACTTGATAGGGCTGAATATATAAAACGTAACAAGAACACTGATAACTACAAAAACGGTTTGAAAATAATACAGACCATCATAAAGAGTATTTTAAAGAGAATACCAACGTTAAGAAGATAGAAAACAAAAACAGAAGGAAAAAGGAAAAAAAATGAAGCAAATAACTGATAAAGAAAACGGATTTTTAAACATTTTATTCTACAAAAAAAAAATAATAATAATAATCTCTTTCCTTTTCCTTTTTTTGTTCTTTTTTTACTGTTTCTTTCACACCAAATGAAACAAAAGTTAATCAATTTAAAGGTAAAAATATATAAACATGAATATAAAAGAAATAAAAACTTTTCACTTTCACTTTTTTCATATTATATTTCCTTTCCTATTTGTTTCCTTCTTATCCTCCCTCTTTACCATTCATTCCCAACATACGATGATAAAAAAAAAAATCTAAATACAAAAAAAAAATAATAAAACAAAATCCAAGATTCATCCTCACTCATGAGTCAGTCATATTCGTGAGTATGTCATTACCATAATGAAGATAATATGAAAATGAAGGACCAAGGCTACTAAGGGAATAAGAGAAGCGTTGATGATGATGGTGATAAGGGAAGTGAGGGGGGGAGGGGGGAGGGGGGAATCTCCATCTCTCTTGTTTTGTTTCTCTTTTCTTTTTCTTTTGTAAGCGAGAAGGAGGAAAGAAGAAGGGAGTGGAAGAAAGACAGAAATAGGGAAAGGGAGGGAAGGAGAAAAGGAGGGAGTGGAACAGAGAGAGAAGGAGAGAAAGAAGGTGGGAAGGGATAAGGGAGGGAGAGAAGGAGGAAGTGGGAGAAAGATAGAAGGGGTGAGTGGAAGAAAAGAGAAAAGAAAATAAGGAAGGAGTGGAACAGAGAGAGGAGAGAAGGAAAGAGATGAAGAAAGAGAGAAGGTGGGAAGGGAGAGAGAGAGAGAGATGAGGAGGAAGTGGAAGAAAGATAGAATTAGGGAATAAGGAGAGATGGAGAGGAAAGAGAGATGAGGGGGAGAGAAAGAGAGAAAAAGGGAAGGGAGAATAGGAGGGAAGGTGGGAGAAGGGAAGAAAATGATGGAGAGAAGGGGAGAAGGAGTGAGGGAGAGGAGAAAGAGAGAGAGGGAAGGAGAGAAAGAGTGAGAGGGAGGTAGAAAAATAATAGGAGAGAGTGAGAAAAAGAGAAAGAAAAAGGGGGAGATTGAGGAGGAAGGGGGAAGGAGAGAGAGAGGGAGGTCGGGGAGAGAGAAGAAGGAGACTGAGAGAGACGGAGAGAGGTGGAGGGAGGAAGAAAAAGAGGGAGGGGAACAAAGAGAGAGAAGGACAAAAACAACAACAGAATGAGAAACAGAGAGAGAGAGAAAGAGAGAGAGAGAGAGAGAGAAAGAAAGAAAAAAGAAAGAAAGAGAGAGAGAGACGCGAGAGGAAACGATAGAAGAGGGGGAGAGAGAGAGAGAGGGGGATAGGGGGGAAGAGATAGGACTAGGAGGGGGGGGAGGGGGGGACTTTCCCACGGATGGCGATGCGCGTGCGTTGTCGACACGATCGTAGTGGGGGGGGGAGGGGAAGGGGGGGGGGGAGGGGGGAAGGGGCAAGGGCGGGAGGGGAAGAGGTTAGATAAAGAGATGGAAGGAAGTTTAGAAGGAGGAGGAAGAGGAGAGAGAGAGAGAGAGCGAAGAGAGAGAGAGAGAGAGAGAAAGAGACAGAGAGAGACAGAGAGAGAGAGAGAGAGAGAGAGAGAGAGAGAGAGAGAAAGAGAGAGAGAGAGGGAGAGAGATAGAGCTTAAAAAGTACATAGGAAGAAGGGAATGAATAAAGAAGGAAAGAAAGGAATAAAAAAAGCCAATCAGACTAAGAGGAAAAACTTACTAGAAAAACAAACAAACAAATATATAAATAAATAAATAGATAAACACATGAATAAGCAAATAGATAAATTAAATAAACAGAAGACATATAAACAAACGAATAAACAAACAAACACAAAAACAAAAACAAAACAATCAAAACAACAACAAAAAAACAAAAAAAAGTGACAAACACCACCTCCCCCTCCCTGCAATGCACAAAAAAAAAAAAAAAAAAAAAAAAAAAACGCACGCAACTCGGCAGCAAAACCACCCCCCACCCCCAACCACCCACTCCCCACTCCCACCCACCCACCCACCATCACCCCCACCAACTACCTCCCTTCTCTCCCTTCCTCTTCCCCTCTTCCCCCTTCCTCCCCTTTCCCCTTCCCTTTCCTTTCCCCCTTCCTTCTTCCCCCCCTTCCCCCCCCCCCCCACACCCAATAAATAACGCGTGACGTCACGTACAAGCTGAGAAAATCCGCGAGGGAATTATGATAATAAGTGATATTCCAAAGAGGTCACGGGATGTCACGCGGTCGTAAAGTGAAGGTCGTTTTACACACATCGAGGATGGGAACGCGTGATGCCTTGGGGTGTGGGGTGGTGGGGTGTTGTGGGGAGGGGGGTGAGGGGGAGTGGGGTGGGAGTGGAGGGGGTCGGAGGGGGATCAAGGGAATGAGGGGGAGTGGGGTGGGAGTGGGAGGGTGGGGAGAAAAGGGGTTGGGGGGAGTGGGGGTTGGGGAGTGAGGGGGAGTGAGGGAAGGGGGGACTGGGGGAGAGGGGGAGTGGAGGGGAGGGGGGTGGGGATAAAAGGGAGTATTGGGGAGTGGGGGCAAAGGGAGTATTAGGTAGTGGGTGGGAGTGAGGGGAAATGAGGGGGAGGGGGTGGGGAGTGGAGGCAGAGTGGAGAGGGGTGAAGGATTAAAGGGGAGTGGTAGGAGTGAGGGGTAGTGGGGTGGGTAAAAGGGAGTATAGAGGATTGGAGGGAAAATAAGGGAGTGGAGGGGGAGTGGTAGGGGAGTGGAGATAAAAGGTAGTATAAGGGAGCGGGGGGAGTGTAAGGGGGTGAGGGATTAAAGGAGAGTGGTGGTAGTGTAGGGGAATGGTGGGTGGAGTGGTTAGGAGTAGTGGGGAAGGGGGGGGGGTAAAAGGAAGTATAGGGGAGGGGGTTGGAAGGGGGAGTGGATGGAGCAGGGCATCAAAAGGTAGTATAAAGGAATGGAGGAGAATGGGAGTGATGAAAAATAATTTTGATAAAAATATGAATAATCACCTTAAGATTGATTAAATTTTTTGATAAACACTCCAAAATTGAAAATAAATTCATTATAACACTAACAACAACTTTCAATAACCACATCGACTTACCCTTCCATAAAGAAAATACAAAACCAGATAAAAAAACAACAACAAAACATAACAATAACAAAAACAACAACAATAGAGTAAAAATAACAACAAAAACATTAGAAACAACAAAACAAAAACAACAACAACAACCAATATAACAACAAAATCATCAGAAACAACCAAACAAAAAACAAGAACCAAACAAAAACAACAACAACAAAAACATTAGAAACAAAAACAACAACAACAACCAATACAACAACAAAAACAACAACAATAAAACATCAGAAACAACAAAACAAAAACAAGAACCAAACAACAACAACCAATATAACAACAAAAATAACAACAAAAACATCAGAAACAACAAAACAAAAAACAAGAACAAAACAACAACCAATATAACAACAAAAATAACAACAAAACAAAAAACAAGAACTAAACAACAACAACAAAAACAACAACAAAAAACATCAGAAACAAAAACAACACCAACACAAAAACAACAACAACAAAAACACCACCAGCATCCGAACCGCGGGAGATGAACCACGCGGGCGGAGAAGCAGCATCCCATTCCACAAGGCCAGGTCGTGGTAGTCATCTCCTAGTCGTGAAGGTCGTGGATAGGTGGGAGATGACGATGGTCGTGGATGCTGTTGGATACTGATAAGGAGGGTAGGAGGGGACTGGGGGGATGGGGGATGGGGGGAGGGGGTGAGGGGTGATGGGGGGAGGGGGAGTGAGGAGGAGGGAGGGGGATGGGGGGGAGTGAGGGAGAGAAGGGAGGGAGAGAGGAGAGGAGGGGGGGGGGGAGAGAGAGAGAGAGAGAGAGAGAAGGGGGATGGAGAGAGGGGGAGTGGGAGGGAGAGGGGAGAAGGAGGGGGGAGAGGGGGATGGAGATAAGGGGAGGAGGGAGGGGGAGGGAGATAGATGGGGGAGGGGGAGGTGAAGTGGAGTGAAGGAGGGGGAGAGGTGATGGAGAGAGAGAGGGAAGGGGAGTGAGGGAGGGAGAGGGGGTAGTGAGAGAGGGAGGTATAGAGTAGAGTGAAAGGAAGAGGGGGAGGGGGAGGAGTGAAGGAGGGAAAGAGGGATAGAGAGGGAGAGGGGAGGTAGGGAGGAGGAGGGATAAGTGAGAGCAGAGAGAGGAGAGAGGGGGCGGGGGTTAAGGAAGGAGAGGGAGAGGGGGAATAGAGAAGGGAAAGCTGATGGGGCATAGGGGAGAGGGAGATAAAAAAAAATAATAATAATAAAAAGAGAGAGGAAGAGAGAGGATGGTGAGGGGAAAGTGATGGAGAAGGAGAGGGGAGATCTAGATGGGGGGGGGGGCTAGTGAAGGGGAAGTGGGGAGGGGAATAAAAAGGATAGGAGAAGAAGGGGTAAGGGAAAAGACAAATAAAAGTAGAAAAGGAGAA
>BOPN01000929.1:12500-15000 GCA_017312705.2 Penaeus japonicus
TTGACCTTTAGTCTTACGGTACTTTTCAGTAAAAAGGTTCTGGCAAGAATATAGAGCTACAATATTAGTCTGGCATACGAAATGAACCTGATCTTTACAGGCTATGCTACATACTTAAATGATTCAGTCTACTTTAGACTTTAGGTATATAGTGTTCATACTATGTTATTTTACAGTAGTTTTCTTATTAAAATTGTTTAGTTTCCGTAATTTATCATTCAGTACTAAACCACAATATCTGTACTAAACCACCATATCTGTATTAAACCACAAGGCTACAAGAATAATCTATTTCAATGTCCTCGATTTGTATGTGTTGTCACAAAAATAAGTCGGTGGCTAAAGTAGGAAGTTTTAGGTTAATCACCGAACAATATTGTACAATATGGACTCACGTTAAAATATAAATTAATGAAGTGATGTTATCATTATATATCATATTATATTACCTGTAGATTGAATCAATCTTTAGAACATATTCTATTAGTCATAGATGAAAGTTTACCACTAACTTTTTATCATCAGCGTAGCTACCATTTCATTCACAGTTTAATCTATTTCTGTATTTGATAGAATTTACTGAAGAAATTCTTTTCTATGATGGAGAGCTAACTAGAATGCTAACTCGCACTATCATCTGTGATTTAGAGGGAACCTAGACATAACCATTAATAATGTGTAGGTGCTTCGCTTTCTTTCTATTAACAATTTGCTTTAATATATCGTAGGTACTTAATATTCCGGCAGGGAATATTAGGCTATAAAGTGGTTAGACGTTTAATTGATAATTCATTTGTAACTTAACAGTACACATTTATTTTGTCATTTAACAAAACATATTCATCTTCTAATACTAGCTCCGCTTTCACATTTCCCTAAGAAGCTGCTATATCAGCATTTAAGTCAATACAATCAAAATTAATGACAGGTACTGGATGCTCACTACACCTTTTTTTTAAATTTCAGATGCAAAGCTCAACGTATTAGTGTATATTGTATACAACTTGACTAGGTCCATGCAACACCATTTGGATTTTTCTAATTAAAATATATTAAACTAATCATGAATTATAAAGTACTTATGTATTTCAATGATATAAGTGAGGGCATATGTCTGATTTTTTTTATAGGTTGTTATCATTGATATTTGTATAATCCTTATCCATCCCTCGGTATTAGATTGAAGTTATATTGTGGCAGTTTCTAATGGATCAGTCAACGTCGTACCACGGAACTGATAGCATTTCATAAAACATTAATTGAAAAGGAGGTTGACAAATTGTCATTTAAGTGGGAGGGTGTGTGTGGGTCTTGATTTTGGCCCAATTTTCAACCTCCACTTAACACCGACCTTAGCTGTATGGCCATCAATTTGCTATTTCATAACTTACGTTCTTTATGATATAGATTTTCCTTATCTTAATTCTTTTTTACCCAAAATGGGTTAGCTACTTTTATCACACTAAACAAAGAAAAGACAAAAACACAAGGAATCGCTTGATGAATGTGTTTTATGTATGAAATTGAAGTAATGTTTTCCAAAGGCTCAGATTCTAGTAAAATTACATAAATGATTCTGATTTTATCAAGAACCTAAAACCATTAGCTACAATACAGTTTTCGTTTAAAGATTTAAGAGACATTGACAATTCTTTGTAAAATTAAGTGCTTTATTTATTTCTATAAAAGTCTGCAGCGATCCATTGTTGAGCCCCATAACCGTTTTTGACGACTGAAAGATATAGTCATCAAAAGTCCCTGAGTCATTTTTATTATAAAGTGGGTAGCTCCGTATTCATTTCAGCTTTGCGCATATGTAGAGATTCTTCGCATTGAAAAACAAGGAAAGGTTTTATACAAATATATTAACGTTTTATAGCTGTTTATTTACAACAGTCGTAATCATTATAAATATGAAAGCGGTAGGTACCAAACTTCTACTTATCATGCATAACTTGTAAAAGGATAATAGGAAGCAAGATTTTGCCTTTTTGTAAAATAATTCATGTTTTATTTTCAAATTCTTAAGCTATTGTAAAAGAGAGAAAGAAAGAAAAAACAACAATAGCAAAAAACATGTATATTGGTGAGATAGTATAAAAATGTTCCAACTTTTCTGTGGTTTATTGTTCCTCTAGCTTTATTTCAGATTTACATAAAGAGAATAGTAGGATTTTATTACTTTTTGTTTACGAACATTGAAATTATATTATGGATACATTTTACATAAATATGTATGAACGAAAAAAATGTTAATAGTTTTTTTTCTCTGTGCATGTATTTGTTTGTAAATATACATGTATACAAGCATGAGTACAAATACGCCCTGAATTAGCGAATCTCCAGATGTGCCGAAGTCAAACTTGTGGACGTCACTGTTACTTTCTTCTATCAACGAGGCCTTGGTTCTCGTCGAAAATTTGTTCCTTCCCCTCCGCTGCACAAATAACTCATCGTCAATGTCCTCGCCAGAAGACAGATCAGAGAGAATATTCAGAGG
>BOPN01000929.1:27500-30000 GCA_017312705.2 Penaeus japonicus
GACATGGACGATCAATTACACGGTTTGTGCACCGCTACCTTCTGTCAACTGTTGACAACTTTTAGTATCAGAAACTCCGATCTGGTATCTTGTTACGCAACACAACTACCACAATATCTCTTGTTTCTCATTGCCAACCTACGTTTAGCAACATTGACTTCTGCCTCACATTACTTCCAAAAATCACCATTCTTCAGTCACACTATATCCACTCTCCGTACGACCTTCATCTTTCTGTCTATCTATCTATCATCTCCATCTCCCAACACAATATAATGATCACGGTCATTGTTTCCAACCCCGCACTCTTTTCTCGCCATGACATAACCAATTCCCTTCCCAAGTGCGGTGTCTCTCCGGGCTTCAGATAACGTCAGTGTTCTTTCCTACTGTTCCCTTTGTCAGTATCTGTGTATTTGCGACTGTACTTGTGATTACTTTACATCCCACTTGAAGCTCTTTGAGTTTCTGAAGAGGATTTCAGGCGATATTGAGAATGTTGGTTATGCAAGGTATTGAGGTACACGAATCGATGAAAGAATATCTTATGTACAAAATGTAAGTTTGTCTGGCTCATGATTCTGTACACGAGGTGTCAATCATTTGTCCGTTTCCACTGGTGCTCTTTATTCCAATAGCAAAGCATCACAACTTTTGTTTCCATATATATCTATCTATACATACATATATATACACATACTTCCTCTATTCATTTTTTGGATTGCTTTCGCCTGAAGAGGAACTTTCATGAAAAAGTTCGAAACGTCGCAAGTTTTTCCTTTCTTTTAGTGGCAGTGTTATTAATTCTGTTATGTGCACGTTACTGTGTTTTTTGTGATTCACCCTTGGTAAGGAGTCAGAACTAAAAGAACCGAAAAGAAAGAAAGAAAGAAAGAAAAGAAAAACAAAACGGACGAAGAAATTATGTCGCAACAGTTTAAATCATGATTTTTTTTTTTTACTAAAAGAACTTATTTGGAAGTTAAATCTATTACAAAACACGATACTTAACATGCTGGTAATGATTTTGTAAATAACTTGAGTATTAAACGATCATAATTACGATAATGATTATCGTCATTACTATCATTAGCTTCAATACCATTGTTGTTGTTGCTGTTGTTATGTTATTATTAGCAACGCCGTCATTGTTATTATAATCGTTGTTACCACTACTATCATTAATCATCATTGATAATCTAATTATACATGTTATTATAATTTCCATCATATTATCATCACTTAGAAATGGCAAAACGCTCTTCCATGTTGATGATATGGCAGAAAAAAAAAACAGAACAAAAACAGAACATATTTATTAGAAGATGAGCAGCAGTTTCGAAATCCTGAAGATGAAATCCAGGTGGATTTCGAGCCTGAAATCTCATCTTCTAATAAATATGTTTTGTGGAGAATGGGTCTTTTCTGCCGTTATCACCATTATAATTTTTTAATGGATTATCATTATCGTTATCATTATCGCTAACTATTATCATTATCATTACCACCATCAGTGTTCTTCTTATCATTATTATTGTTATCATCGTTGTTATTAATAATTGAAATGACAAAAATAGTCATGATATTGTTATCAAAATAAACATTATCATCCATATTGTCAATTTCATTGCCATCGTCATTGGCATTATTATCATTATTATTATTATCATTATCATGATAATCGTGTTACAATAATCATTATTGCTTTCATTAATTTATTACAGTGTCTGGTGATAATGATAATGATAGTAATGATAATAAGGTCTGATAATAGTAATGGAATAATGATAATGATAAAATATTTTAATGACGACGGTAATAATCATGGTGAAAATAATAATGATGATAATATTGGTGGTGATAATAGCAAAACAATAATAAAAAAAATATTGATAATGATAATAACAACAACGATTACAGTAACAATAATGATAATATAATATTAATAATTATAATGATGATGGCGATGTTGGTGAGGATAATCATCATATATACTAATCATTAGTCTCATATTCATACCAATGACGCTAAAATCACTACTATTAATTCTACTACTACTGGACATTATCATCATTGTCATTATCATCACTGTTATTATCATTGTCATTATTATCATGGTCATTACTACTTTTACACCACGACTATAACTTCTGGAAGATAACGGTGAAGAAAATGAAGATAACAAAAATAATAACAGCGATAATGATAATGATTATGGTAATAGTAATAGTAATAATAATAATTATTATTATAATAATAATATTAATAATGATAATGATAATAATCATAATAATAATGATAATGATGATAATAATTATTGCATTGTATTTCATCATAGCAACATCAACTGAAGATAAGAACGGTAGTGATAATGATTATAGTAATAATAATAATTATAATAATAATTATATTAATAATAAGATGTAACATAATGACAATGATGATAATGACAATGATGATAATGACAATGATGATGACAATAATAATAATGACAATGATA
>BOPN01000929.1:68711-71211 GCA_017312705.2 Penaeus japonicus
GGACATTTTTATAATGGATGGAAATAATGGAATGAAAACTAAATTAACGATCAGAAGGATAATGATTTCTTGCAACTATCATCTATATCCAGCAGTAAACCATACTTTCTATCAGAAAAACCTTCATAGCTGGTGCTTGCACACACACACACACACACACGCTCTACTTAATATAATACTATGCACATGGACAGTGAGTCAAGTAATGCGTCACCAAGCATAAGAAGCAGATGAGGTTGTAAAGCAGTGCGAGACAGCAACGCTTGACCTTCATTGTGTGGGCAAAAAGGAAAGGCTATTCTCACTGTGTGATTGTCTTCAGCGAAAGAAAGTCGTAGGTCAGTCACAAGCAAATAGAATGCAGTCACACGACAATAAATCTCGGATATGATATTTTGCGCTTCAGATTACTTGCATGATAATAAAGCATGAGTGGGTTTCTCTGTAAGTCTGAATTGCCGGTTCATTCTGAGAGAAGACTGAAGCTCAATTGAAATGAATATATTACTCTCAAGCTGTTGTTGATATGCAACTGAGATGATATTGTAAACAAAGAATGTTTCCTTTTTTTATATACAAGTTCATTCTCCGTCAAGGGAAAGGAAGTGAACACGATAGAGAGAACTAAACCGCTTAGTGTTTATATTAACCACAACACATACAACACAAGTAATCCGATCAGCCGCTTTAGTTGTCGAGGTTAACTTATGACAACAGGCATGGGCATCAAATTCTGTGAATGGCAACGTTGCTTACTTTCGACAGAGTTTCAGAATCGCACCAATGCTTATCATTGTCATCGGTTATGCGCCAGTGTCTCTGACGGTGTCGAAAGGGTATAGGACAGCTTGGCACGGAAAGTTGACCGGGGGAGCGAGGGAAAGAGGATGGGAACAAAGGGCCTGGAAGTGTACCTCTCGTGGCATAAATGTTTTCATCTCAGCCCCGGAACTTATTCGTGTGTGTGTGCGTGAATGTGAAGAACAGTATGCCTAGACACATGTACATGGCATATTTGTAAATATGCAGTATATATATATTGGATCTCCATAAGGACGCTTTATGAATATAACGATACCTTATTATCACCTCTATCTTAAACATGGAAAATGTCATTATCTTTATTAGTGCTATTGTTAATGGTAATGAGGATGGGTACATTGACAATAATGATGATAACAGTGCAAAAAAAAAAAATAATAATAATAATGATCATAGAATTATATCATCATCACAATCGTCATCATCAGTATATTCATCATCATCATCATCATCATTACCCTGTGATTGTTATTGTCAACATTATTTTTGTTAGTATACATAATAAGTATGTCGATAGCCTTACCTTTAAAACTACTACTAATGACTAGAAAGTATCAAAGCCTTATAATCAAACAACAGAAATTTTTAAAAGAGGACTTATTTTAATATCAGTCTGCTTCAACAAGAGTAGTTAAGACTGAGGGGCTTGTTTGAGAGAGCATTATTCAAGTGTTCTGATATCTTCCCAAAATGATTGAGTATAAGTAAAATCAAATACTTGCATCTTCTTATAACTATCATTGTTATTAATAATCGATAAATTGATAATTAGATAATTGATAAACTCCTGTCTTCTAAATGTTGAAACTTCCCACTCTGTCTATTGTAGTTGGTAGTTACCAATTTAGTACATGAGTTGATATAACAAAATCTCTGCAGCTTTTAGATTTCCTTGTCATAGACAGGATTTCAGTCCAATGTACTTTAGCGTTCTTTCGATTATTAAGATAAAGCACATATCTTAAAATGGAGCTTTTTAACAGGCTTTCGATCGTATCGACTGTGAGCCATGGTAAAAAGACTTATCAAAAACTGATACAGGACTATGAGTCTAACCAGATAGAAAATAAAAGAAAAAATATTCAAATACACAACAATCGTCTGTGAGAGAAGATAGGTGAAGATAGATTATAAATCAATATAGGATATATCTTCCTTCGCAATAACCAGTTTATTGATTGACATAACTACCATAAAATGGTGTCACAATTTGCTAACAATCAAATAGATGACTTTTAAATATTGGATGATACCATCTCCATCGGCGAGAAGACTCCATATATAATGTGAAACATGACTTTATGGAACCGTAGATTTGTGTCCTATCAACGGATATATTGATAATCAACATAATCTATCAAGCCACAGTTCGAGCTCAACCACCTAACTTTCTGTTCACGAACCAGCTGTGTTGTGATCGCTCAACAGATTCGCTGGGAAACGGATAAGGGTTGGGGACGTAAGACTGTTAAAGTGGTAACGCGTTAGATGCAAAGTATGTCATATAGTTGTATCACCAATACGTTAGTCTTGTCAAGCTTGTTACCCGTAGTAGTAATACGAGCATTTGAGCAGTAGAACACAGTTACTAATCTTTACATATGTTAGATAATTTTCCCTCCCCCCCCCTCCCCCGTTTGATCTGCCTCCTAAATATCATTCATTGATAAGAGAGCTA
>BOPN01000929.1:88711-91211 GCA_017312705.2 Penaeus japonicus
AGAGAGAGAGAGAGAGAGAGAGAGAGAGAGAGAGAGGAATGATTGCATTTTCAGCAGTTTGAGAGAGACGTATACAAAACAAACAGGGGGACAAAGAGGAGAGGTTTTAAGAATGGAGAATGGAGGTAGGGGGAAAAAATCACAAACACACACACAAATACATGTGTGTAGATATATAGAGACATACATATATATGTACACACACACACACACACACACACACACACACACACATATATATATATATATATATATATAGAGAGAGAGAGAGAGAGAGAGAGAGAGAGAGAGAGAGAGAGAGATGGACAGATAGATACGAATACAAATATATTAACTTACATGTATATGTATGTATATAAGTATATATATATATATATATATATATATATATATATATATATATATATATATACGTATGTATATATGTATATATATATATATACATATATACATATGTATATATATATATACATATATATATACATATATATGTATATATATACATATATATGTATATATATACATATATATATGCATATATATATATATATATATATATATATATATATATATATATATATATTTCATATATGTATATATATATATATATATATATATATATATACATAGAGAGAGAGATAGAGAATGAGAATGAGAGTGAGAGAGAATGAGAGTGAGAGTGAGAGAGAGAGAGAGATGAATATTGAATTACCCAAAGGCGAAGTAAGTGGAGAAAGACAGTAAACACGTAAAGAGACAGCGAGAGCGTGTGTGTGTGTGTGGGGGGGGGGGGTGCGACAAAATCAGGAGAGCAAAAATGAGAAAGAAGTAGAAAAAAAAAAGTCACACTCAAAAAGAGAAAGAGAGAAAGAGGAGAGAAGGATGGAAAGAAAGAAAGAAAAAAGATACATATACAGTGTATAGAGGAAGAGAGTCAGACTTACTGACTCTTGAATTATGTGTGTGAGTGGACGAATTGAATGGACGAGTGCAAGTAAACCGTCTACCTTTGATTATCTAGCATGAGTATTTGCGCCTCTCTATATGTACGTTTGCGTTTCTCTTTCGTGGCTAATGTATCTAGAACAACGTTTCTGTGAGACAGCAGCTGTGTAAGAAAGAAATGTTTCCTCTATCATGCACATAACTATGTAAATAAGGGATAGCGCCAGCCTTCGTGTGAATGCATGATGGCAATGTAGCTCAATGAGTCTAAATGGCCATAAAGACGGGGTTGATGCACCGGACGCGCGTGCTTACGCTACGACTCACATTTTGACCTCCTCTTCTCTTTCTTGTTTTGCTTTTGTTTTTTATTTTCTGCTTGTTCTTTGTGATCTCGTGTTCTTGTCCTTTTTTTAACACCCGGTGGGTTGTTTATGTTCACTTTGTGTTGGATTAAAGTATTCGGTTTGAGCGCTAATGTTCTTGTATACTCGAGGTGGTCGAGGCAGATCTAAAGATGCTGTACTTTTTCATCTGATTCATAATGGCCAACGCTCATACGGTTCTTATTCATACGGGCATCTGACACATGTATAAAGACTGCCTACTCTTCTACCCGGGATTAGAACTGATTGGCTGCAAGGGAATCAGGGGTTCAGATGCCCCAGGTGTTTGTTTGCTCTCGTCCATTGGGGTCAAAGTATTCTAACCCCTCTCCTTTATTTCTTTGCTAAAGCTTGGTTTCTTTATTGCTTGAATTGATACTATATCTATTCATTTCTAAATTTAGTTAACAACTAGACAGATGCTATTATGGCTGTACTAATGCATGTTGAAACTAGACGAACAGATTTAAGAAAAAAAAATCTGCTTATGATTAGAAGAAAAGAATCTTCATTTATATTACTGGTCTACAACTGATGGGCATCTATAAATCTGTTTTCTTGATACCATAAATCTAGAAAATGATAGAAAACACATCATAGGATGCCTAGCCAAGCAGAATATCTTAAGATGTGCTCCGTCTCGGAAAAAAAGAAAAAAAAAACTTGTGATTTTAAATTGTGATAAAAAACAATGCTTCACCAACAATAAATTGCAAGTAAAAAAAATAAATCAGATAGACTTCAAATGCCCGGGTCAGATTCTTCCATAGATTATCCTTATGGGATTCCTATTAACATCTTCCATGGACTGAAGAAAATCAACGCAAAGCGATAATGTCCCATTCTGATAAAGGGAAGTTTGACCTCGCGTCCATGTCCTTACGAACCCAAACATTTCACTATGTTTCTATAACTCTTTTTCGTGTAAGTTTAAGGCAAACACGGTAGTCTATTGATTAATTAAGGCAGGTCACACAGAGAAAATGACAAATTCCCATAAGGAAAAAAAAAAAAAAAATTGGACGGAATGGATGCCATATGAAAGAAATCGCGGCAGACTTTGCCCCCCCCCCCCCCACACACACACTCACACAAAAGAAAAGATTAAAAAATTATAATAATAATATCAAATAGAAGATAAAACAGGAATCAACTAGACGAGAAGAATA
>BOPN01000929.1:96211-98711 GCA_017312705.2 Penaeus japonicus
GAAAAATCAATCAATCAATCAGTATATATATATATATATATATATATATATATATATATATATATATATATATATATATATATGTATGTATGTATGTATATAAAGATGACATGATGGGAATGAGGTAGATGACTATGATAACAGTATCAATAATGATGACAATGAATATGACAGTGACGTTGATAATAATGAAAATAATACTAATAGTGGTACTGATAATGCTGATATTAATGATACTACCATTATTATAGTAATGATAATGAAGACAATATTGATGAAAACAATACCAACACTAATGGGGAAAATGATGGTAATGACTATGAAGATAATCATTATATGATGGTAATGATGCTAAAATTAATAAATTCCATGACAAAAATACGATAACGATATTGATAATCATTATAACGATGACATCGTTGTAATGAAATGGTGATGCTGATAGATATTATAATGATCATATCAATAACAGTGGTTACCAATGGGGCTAATATATGTAACATTATCATTTAAACAAATACTATAATCAAACATAATAAAAATAGTAATGTTCATACTACTTATAGTCATCACTATAATGATTATAGTAATGTAACGCAATTTTTTTTTTCCAATTAGTATTTCTTATTTCTTATTTGCCCGTTCTGTAAAAATATAGTTACCTATATTCCATTTAAATGCAAAATCGGGCACATTTTCATTTACATAACGTCTAAATAAACCAACATATGAATCAAAATTTAATTACAGAAAACAGAAGAAACATATATTTAGATGTTATTTTTTTCCAGACCTGCAATGTAAAGCACATTTACGTATTCCACCCCAAACATAGCCTCCCATGATGTTTACGATATACGCTCCTTGGTAGCGTCGTTCCTAGTCCAGCATATTTTGGTGGAAGCGCTCGCCCTCCTCCTCTGAGTATGCTCCCATGCTCTCCTTGAATATATCAAAATGAGCGTTAGGCAGATGGACTTTCAGGGACATTTTGACGTAGTTCTTCACCAGAGCCGCAACCGTTACACTTTATTTTTGGCCTTTTGATTGCCCAAGGAGACCCAAAAAAAACTTTCCCAGGCCTTTTCTTTCCTACTAAGTTTCTTTGGCAATTCTATGCTGTCTGGGATTATTTTTTTTCTGTCCAGTGAAGACATCGTCTTTGACTTCTTTTTGTTTTACTTCAAACAGCTTTGTGGGTACTTAAAGGCTGCAGAACTATGGCAAATTGTTTCACAAGTCCTAACTTTATGTGTAATGCTGGGAGCAATTCCCAAGAGTCCATTAGTAGCTTACACTTGGCACTGTATCTCCCTACAGGGAACTCGGTCCGTTGTGACTAGTTCTGCCTGTGGTAGGGCGCGGCGATGACCCTGTTGTGCTCAAGGCAAAAATAAAAGGAAAATTTGGCAAAGCCTCCTTGGAGACCTGGAATATTCTGAAAAATAGGTAGATTTAGAAACTTTATCACTCAGGTCAGGTCAGAAATGCAGTTGGGAGAGAACGATAGGCTTTTTCCATTTGTATTAGGCATACGTAATTGGGAAATAGCATTTTTTGCTGAGGAACAAGAAAAAAAAAATGCTTTCATAGTCTAAACATATTAGTAATGATAACAACATCAATACTGATGTGGATTCTGGTGACGATTCAATTAATACAAACAACATAACATCATTATTATAAGAAAGGGAAGATGCTAAAAACAACATTCCCAGTATTAATGATATTGGAAGGTACGTAAAATTTGTATAATTCATATCATAAATACATGATATATCGAAGGTTTAATTTGCGCATGAACATGGGGAGTCGCAATTGTTTCCACACAAAGGAAATTTTGTCTATAACAGTAGAAAGTTTACTCTAAATTCGATAAAACCAATAGTCATTATTTTTCCGAAGTTTATATAACAAGAACCCAGTGCTATCGGAGATGGATAGCAATGTCATCACTTGTTAATATTGCAATTGAAGGGTTGTTGATCTTTTATCAGGACACATATCCATTTGGCAAACTCTAGGAAACTAATTTTCAATGGCTGCATATTAGATGCTATATTACACAGAAAACATGCACTCTCCCCCACCCCCCACCAGTCCGCATGACGTTTCAACTCGACCTGACCTCCATTCGCTTCCATGTGCCAAGCCCCACCTGCCCCGTATTGCAATCAATTCTCCTCCTGTTCCCTCATTACGCGCCTTCCTCTCCTCTACTTCCTCGGACTTTTGAAATGGAATCCAAAAGGGTTTAGAATTCCCGTTTCAATTAAGATGTTATATGTATATATATTAGTATGTATGTATATATGCACATGCACACACACATGCACACACGCACGCACGCACACACACACACACACACACACACGCACACACACACACATTTGCTCACTTATATTGATTTTTGGGGGGAAAGAATTATTGGTATCTCTGTCCTTATCATAATTAACATCAAATATATTTCTATGCCTGCGCTTTCCTATGTGGAAAATTC
>BOPN01000929.1:116211-121211 GCA_017312705.2 Penaeus japonicus
CAAACTAGTAATTCAACCCAAAATTAAAATACATTCTTGATTACATACTCTATTTAGGAAAATAACATTTTTCCTATTACTCAAACGCTAGTCCTACTAATGCCTCTAGTATCTGTTTTAGTATCATCACCCTAACAATCATTATCATCACCTTCACCATTACTATAATTATATTCATCATCACCCTCACCATCAGTATCATCATATTCATCATCACCCTCACCATCATTATCATCATATTCATCATCACCCTCATCATTATTGTAATGATATTCGTTATCACCCTCACCATCGTTATCATCCTATTCATCATCACCTTCACCATTATTATAATCATATTCGTCATCATCCTCACCATTAGCATATTCATCATCATCCTCACCATCAGTATCATCATATTCAACATCACCCTCACCATCATTATCATCATATTCATCATCACCCTCACCATTATTATAATCATATTCACCATAATCCTTACCATCAGCATCATATTCATCATCACCCTCACCATCATTATCATCATATCATCACCCTCACCATCATTATCATCATATCATCACCCTCAGCATCAGTATCATCATATTCATCACCCTTACCATCATTCTCATCATTTTCATCATCAACCTCACCATCATTACCATCATATCATCACCCTCACCATCATTATCATCACATTCATCATCATCATAGTCCATACTACCCTCCTTCGCAGCGTCTGTCTGCTGTCAGCCCTGGGCGCCATCTTGGCCCCGACCAAACTGCCGCCCTTCACTCTGCCCTTCAACATCGCCGCCTGCATCGCCTTCGTCTGCCTCCGGGGACGCGGCCTGGTGGGGGTTCCTCCCGACGAGGCCCTTGGCACGCCTGACGGAGACGAAGGAGTGCTGTGGGATCAGGTAAGCTGAAGATGGCAGTTATATTCTATGCTTTAGTTCGTATTGTTTTAAATTTCTAGAATAGGTCTGTGTCATATAACTAACTCATCGAAATGGGTATGGGCGGATTGCTTGTAATGTCTAGCGTGTATTTCCTGTGGCTTTAGGCGATGCAATCCAACAATATCGACTATTAGAGCCGATTGGCGGAAGGGCATGAAGTACCCCAGGGAAATTGCGGGATAAAATCAGTAAATAACCAATCGAAAATCCGTATCCTATCGATGTCTGCAAACAATCACATATAACATGATATATTTCTATCAGATAAAATTTAAAATACACCGATGTTTTCGGGGTATTTTTGGTCCACAAAATCTTAACCCAAACGACCAACCAAACCTTACCTAGTTTCGAGGTTAGCCCTAGCTAAGGGTAGGCTTGCCCCCCCCCCTCCAGACTCCCCCCCTCACCTTTTTACAGAGCACTTCGTGCTACTTATCTAGACTTTTTTTAGGGAGTGAATAAAAATTTGAAATCATGGAATCAATATCGATTGGTTATTAATTAAATTGAACAAACGCGCTCCTAAGTCAATGAAGCTACGCGTGTCTCTAGGTGTTGTTGTGTTTGTGATATTAAAGTGGCGCTATTAACTATTGCTGTCATCATCGTTAGTGTTAGTATCCTATTACTGTTTTTTTTTTTTCTTCTTCTTCTTTTCTCGTACAAGTTACGGTAACTAATTCCTATCAACATAATCACCAGTATCACAACCCGAACGAAAACGATGCTACCCCCCCCCCACCCTACCCCCGTTCCATTCCGAAGCCAAAAACCCAATTCACGGAAACATCCCCCTTCGTCCCGCTCATCCCTCTCGGCCATCCCGGCAGGTCTTCGTAGGATGGGTGATGTCGGTCGGCCAAGTCTACGCGCTGGAGAGCCTAGTGTGCTCCTGCCTTGCGCTGGCCGGGCTCCTCCTGTACTCTCCTGTGCTCGTCCTTTTCGCCATGGCCGGCGCCCTCGTGTCTTCTCTGACGGGTGAGGGGTTTTCAACAGGTTTCTCTTTTCAGTATCTGTTTCTCTCTCTTCTCTCTATCTCTCCCTCTCCCCCTCCCCCCCTCTCTCTCTCTCCTTCTCTCTCTCCCTCATGCTGGTTGGCCTTCTCCTGTACCCTGCGGTCATTGAGGTCTCCCCTATATTTGTGGCTTATGTCTGTCTGTAAGGAATCTTATGGTGTGCTTTTCACCTTTTTGTTTCTTTTCCCTTCCGTAAGCAAGCGTAACCAATGTAAGCAATAAACTAAGTTCTCATATCTAAGTGGACGTACAGAAGTATTCCTACTAAGCGGAGGGACGAAGCAGTAGGCCGCCTTTGGGCAGTTCCTTCCCGTCATGAGCCACTTAATGCTAGTTTCACACATGGCAGAGGCCTAGCCAGGGGCGAACCCGAGACATTGCAGTTGCAGCCTCTATCACCAACCTATGTGACCTCCTGTCATTGCTATATCCTAGTTTATGTTTTGCAGCTCTGGCGGTGTCGTCGGCTCCTTACACCGACGTCTACGCGGGAGTCTGGGGCTACAACGGATTCCTGTCTGCTGGAAGCCTCGCCATCTTCATGGTTCCTTCCCTTAGGGTCTTCCTCCTTGCTCTCGTCAATGCCGCCTTCACCACGGTCCTCCAGGCGTCTCTCATTCCTTCATTCGCACTGGTAAAGCTGGTGATGCGGGAAAAGGATCATCTGTCATACCCTATACATACTATCTTTCAATACTCACGATAGTTGTACATTGCTCTTGACACTCGTTATTTAGGTCTGTGCAAAGAGTATGTTTCTCCTTACAGAACCAGCTGCCAGTGTTTACCTTCCCGTTCTGCATAAGTTCTCTTCTGTTCTTGGCCATGGCTGGAGCGGGAGGAATGGACAGCGTGCGAGTCTACGAGCCGACTTTCCCCGAACGCCATTTTGTGCTTCAGCTGCGGGTATGTTTGGTCGTTTTTTCTCCCTTTCTCTGTTCTTTGCATTGCTTATAGAGTGATCGGGACGAAGAGCCAAGAGGATCTGCCAAATATCCATCTATGTTTCTTTGAAATGTAGAGTAAAGTCAGTGGGTACTGTAAGTCTTGAAAATAATCAAAACTGGATATAGCATTTAAAGTCATAGTTTTAGTTTAATAAAGAGGGAATGCACTTTCAATAGAACAAATCTTTTATGTATCAACATAGTTTATAGAAGTAAATCTGAATCACATCCGTCCCTCAGCTCCAGTATCTTTGTTGCAGAAAGTTCGAGACGACGCTAACGCACAGAGTCGAAGCTCTTCCCTTATCGTAACCACTGCATGAATAAGGTCTTTGAGCAGGACGCTGGTAATAACTTTCTAAATATTTTTTTTTATATGTACATTAACTTCTGTCGTGGTTTGGGGAGGCGTAGGCATATATAGTCTTCATTTTGGTATTAGATTCGATGAAAAAAAAAAATCACTATATAAAATTGAATAAAACAGTTGCCACAGGAAAGGCCCAAATGAGCGTATTCGGCATTGCTTTAGGTGATAATGCCGTGACATCATGACTTGAAAAAGCATTTTCATTTATAACATGTCGACTGTCTGCAATGGTTTGTAATGTACCTGTTCTATCTGTTCAGCAAATATTTATGTTTCTTTTGCTATATCCATATTGCATTGTATCCACGGGTTGTATATAAAATTTGGTAAATATATTTTAATCTAAACCTAAATAAATATTTTAAACTCGATATTCCTCGTAGAGTTAATCCATACCTGTTGTCTTTCTGATAGTATAGTTATGGCATTTTGGTCTGTTCATATTTAATAGCAAGTTATATCAATGTATTTGAAGTATGAACATCTAACCATAGATCATAGAAAACACAAGAAATCAACATCGTAATACAACCTTCAACATAAGCAAAAAAATAAAAAGAATTAAAAAAAAAAGACGTAGACTTGGTCCATCTCATCCTCAAGAGAGAATTATTTTCCCCCAAACCACGGCCTTCGAGTCCGTCCCAAAGGCCTGCTGGGTGGGATTGCACGCAGGGAGTAGAGCCTCACAGTCGGAAATTGTGCGAGTAAAAGTTCATATGCCATCCTCATGATCGAACCTTTCATCAGTTATAGCCACGGCTCATCTTCGCAATACTTGACTTAATGCTATAATGCGGCAGCAGGTATTCCCGAAGGCTTTCTTGGGGAAACGAACTGCCACATCCTATAGATACGACGTCTGGTGACTCCTGCGGCAGCCTCATATCGTCTTCATAATGCACTCCACTTTGTTCCAGTATGATTCGATCGTCTTTGTGCATTGGTGAAGTTGACACTGTGGCTTACGATACTGTGTATGTATCTTTTGTTTTGATGGTCACAGTAGTCCCTCCGTTCACCGGAGAGAATGTTAATGCCTTGGCGTACTCCTCCTATCATGAGTGATAGGAATGTGGAATGTTGCAGCCTTTTGGTTCTTCAGTATCACCGTGCAGTCAACAGCTGATCTAACGCTGATGTTAACCAAACCAATATATATATATATATATATATANTGGAGGAGGGGAAGGGGGAAGGGAGAGAGCCTTTCAAAGGAAGGGGGGGCTTTGAAAAGAAGGGGAGGGGCTTTGAAAGGAAGGGGGAAGGGCGCTTTGAAAGAAGGGGGGGTCTTTGAAAGGAAGGGAAGGGGTTGAAAGGCAAGGAAAAGAGGAGAGTCTTTGAAGGGAAGATGATAGGAAGGAAGAGAACCTTTGAAAGGAAGGGGAGGGGGCAGGGAAGGAGCCTTTGAAAGGGGAGAGAGAATAGGAGAGCATTTGAAGGGGACAGGGAAGAGGGGGGAGAAGGGGAAGAGAGAGCCTTTCGAGGGGACAGGGAAAGGGGGGAAGGGAGGGAGTAAGTCTTTGAAGACGGAGGGAGAAAGAAGAGAGACTCTTTGAAGGAGGGGAAAGCGAGGGAGGAGAGAGCCTTTGAAGTACTTGAAGGAGGAGGAAGAGGAGGAGAAGGAGGTAGAGAAGGAAGTGGGAGGAGGAAGAGGAGGAGGAGGAGGAGGAGGAGAGAGATTCTCTGAAGAGGAGGGTGAGGGAAGGAAGAGAGGAAGGAG
>BOPN01000929.1:148711-153711 GCA_017312705.2 Penaeus japonicus
CCTAATAGGCTACTCCTGGTAAGAAAACACTATTATCTTTGGTAAGAATTTTTTTTATTCCACCTGACTGGATATTTCCAATCTATCATGAGGAAAGATAATCTATCTGATAAGAAATTCCCAATCCGATAAGGAATTTGTAATCTTCCTGATAACTCATATAGTATACTTGATACGCACTTCGCAATGATCCACACAATGCAAGTTGACAAAAAAAAAAAAAAAAAAAAAAAAAAAAAAAAAAAAAAAAAAAAAAAAAAAAAAAAAAAAAATCAACATCTATGTCGTGATTGTCTCCCAACACATGAAACACCATAAAATAAATTTTCTTAAACACCTGTTCTACTTCACAGAAGGATTTATTTGTTTGGCGTGGCCGTATAATACAGAGGTGTGTCATAACGGTGCAATAAATATAATAGCTCAGGGATTCGGAATGTGGAAAATGAACTTAGCAATATGCTATGGAGTTTTTTTTGTCTCCTTGTGATGTTCTTTAATCAAAGGTAATTAGAATTATAAGAGTGAATTCAAGCTTCTACGTCCATGTTAAGGCTTAGTCAGTTTATTGGAGCCCGTGCAGGTCATTGCAATTGATCTAACGAACGGCGAATCATCAAAACGATCATTTAAACGTGAAAAATTAATACCGATATTTATTATTTCTTTGCAACCAGTCTCTTATATCATCATCATCATTTACAACCATTTTCTTGCATCATCATCATCTTTTACAACCATTTTCTTGCATCATCACCATCATTTACAACCATTTTCTTGCATCATCATCATCTTTTACAACCATTTTCTTGCATCATCATCATCATTTACAACCATTTTCTTGCATCATAATCATCATTTACAACCATTTTCTTGCATCATCATCATTTACAACCATTTTCTTGCATCATCATCATCATTTACAACTATTTTCTTGCATCATCATCATCATCATTTACAATTTTCTTGCATCATCATCATCATTTACAACCATTTTCTTGCATCATCATCACCATTTACAAACATTTTTCTTGCATCATCATCACCATTTACAACCATTTTCTTGCATCATCATCATCATTTACAACCATTTTCTTGCATCATCATCATCATCTACAACCATTTTCTTGCATCATCATCATCATTTACAACCATTTTCTTGCATCATCATCATCATCATCATTTACAACCATTTTCTTGCATCATCATCATTTACAACCATTTTCTTGCATCATCATCATTTAAAACCATTTTCTTGCATCATCATCATTTACAACCATTTTCTTGCATCATCATCCTCATTTACAACCATTTTCTTACATCATCATCATCATTTACAACCATTTTCTTGCATCATCATCATTTACAACCATTTTCTTGCATCATCATCATCATTTACAACCATTTTCTTGCATCATCATCCTCATTTACAACCATTTTCTTGCATCATCATCATCATTTACAACTATTTTCTTGCATCATCATCATTATCATTTACAAACATTTTCTTGCATCATCATCATTTACAACCATTTTCTTGCATCATCATCATCATCATTTACAACCATTTTCTTGCATCATCATCATTTACAACTATCTTCTTGCATCATCACCATCATCATTTTCATTATCGTTTGTGTTATGGTTGTTATAAGTACCTTTTATTAGGATAATGTTTCTCAATATTTTAAGTTTCTTGGATTTTCTTTGCAAAGGAAGTTATGTTTATGATTATATTGTTTTCATTGTGGAAAAAAAAAATTATAGAAAAAAATAGTTATTTACGAAACGGATATTTACTTCACTTCTAAGAAAGCGTAATATTTTTTTTTTTTTTTAGATAATAAACTAGGAAAATAAAGTCAGAAATAACATAACCCATAGAACGTTGTGCAATCATGAATCGTAAAATACTTAATCATGACAGGATTATCTGGGATATGTTGCATTCCCCGTTATTCAACATATATCTTATCATCTTATCTTTATGGTGATGAGGATGATGATGACTTGTGATGTTTATGATGCAGATCCTTATGGTAATGTAGAATAAAAAAAAAAAAAATAAAATAAAAAAAAAAAAAATAAAAAAAAATAATAATAAAAAATAAAAAATAAAGATGATAATGGTGATATTGATGATAATCATGATAATAATAAGTATGATGATGGTGGTGATGATAACGATAATGATAATGAGGATGATAATGATAATGGTAAATATGATAATGATGGTGATTGTGATAATGACGGTAATCATGATGATGATAATAATAATAATGACAATGAGAATACTACTAATGACAATGAGAATACTAATAATGATACTGAGAATAGTGATAATGATAATGATGATACTAATAATTATAATGATAATACTAATAATGATAATGAAAATACTAATAACGGCAATGATATTACTAATAATAACAATGAGAATTGTAATAATGATAATGAGAATAGTAATAATGATAATGATGATACTAATAATGATAATGATAATACCAATAATGACAATGATAATACCAATAATGATAATGATAATACCAATAATGACAATGATAATACCAATAATGACAATAATAATACCAATAATGACAATGATAATACCAATAATGACAATAATAATACCAATAATAACAATAATAATACCAATAACGACAATGATAATACCAATAATGATGTTAATTATTGTTAATATCGTTATACAATATTAACAACAATTTCAGATCATATCCGGGGTTCCTTAAGAAACACAAGCTAGTTCCACAATAACAGATCTTCGACGGCGAACACCTGACACCTTCACGGATATGTTGCGAGAGAGGATGCTTGCAACACGTCGTATACGTGTTTCATGAAGCGTCTCGTTGACTGATCAATCACGTGGAAATTTTTAATCTAGATGTTCAAATTGAAGTAATTTGGAAGCTTGGAATCTCTTAGTCGGAAGTGTAATTTTTGTTGTTGTTGTTGCAATTGCAGGGTTTGTTCAATAAGCATAAAGTAAATAATGGGCACAGTTGTGTATCATAATTGTGGTGGTGATGATGAATATGATGATGATGATGATGGTGATGATGTTTGTATTAATAGTATTTCTATCATTATTTCCATTGCATAAGAATGATTAAAAATCAGTAATACTATTGCAATAGTAACAATAATGATAATGATAATAATAATAATAGTAATCATAGTAATCATACTGATAATGATGATGATAATAATGGTAATAATCATGATAGATAATAGTAGCAATGGCAATAATGATAACAACAATAATAATCATGTTAGTAATAATGATAATAGTAATGAGAATGATGGTTATTATGATTATAATGAATATGAAAACAACTGATATTATCTTAAGGACGACATCTTTTGAGTAAAAATGTTAACAGTTTTACAAATGATAATAGGAATCATATTATCATTATGATTAATAGTACTTCTGTTGCTGTTATTGTTATCATGGTCTTTATGGTTGTTATCAATATTATTTCTATCTTTAATATGATCAATATCATTATTATTATTTTCATCATGATAATGATTCCTATCATTATCATTATTGATATCATTATTATAATGATGAGGATTATTATTATTATTATCGTTATCATAATTATCATTATCATTATTATTATTATAATGATGATTATTATTATCATTACTATTATTATTATTATTATTATTATTATCATTATCATTATTATTATTATCATTATCATTACATTATTATTATTATTATTATCATTATTATTATTATCATTATTATCATTATTATCATTATTTTTTTATTATCATTATTATTAATAATAATAATATTATTATTATTATTGTTATCATTATTATTATCATCATTGTGATTATCATTATCATCACCATTATAATTGTTATAATTGCTATAATCATTATCATTATTCCTATTATTATCATTATCATATCATCATAATTATCACTACCATTGTTATCATCATTATTTCTAATATCTTATATTGCTATCATGACATTCCTATCATTACTAGTATTATCATTATCATTATAATCGTACCTACAATTTTTGACAGAAGTGATATGGCCGTCTAAAAAAGTGTACCGTTATAAGTCTAGTATATTTCTTATCTGTTTTATGTTTGTGTGATACAATTGCAATTGAAGATAAGAAGCTGATAGCATTCATGATTGTACAATAAAAGCAAACAGTATTTTTCCTTAATCCTTTAGTATGATTTTAAGAGGTAAGATGTTATTTTTTATATAGTATTTGGTGAAAAAAACACTTTTTATTTTTGTTTATATATGTAAAAGGCGATATTGAAGAATGTTTCTCAAAGATTCAAAAATATCAACAAAAGAGACATAATTAATGTCATAAATTAAGATAATCTATTTTGTATTTACTCATAAATGTATATTTTTTTCATATATACTCATCTCCTTTGCAGAATTAAAAACCTACAACCACTATCTTTCAAAAAGCCAAAGCTTATCATAATACAAATACAAAAATACCTGAATGTGGTGTTTATATAACCATCAATCAAAGATACACCATCATATTTATGCTTGTTTCAATAACATCAGATAAGCAGAAAAGTGAACACTGCATTTCTTATCTTTCTTTCACGATAAGCGCTTGTCACAAGTTAGACTAAATCAACAAGTGATAATACATGTACAGTGTGGTTATCTAAGTTCATATCTAGACTTCATTCTAGTTATCTGTCTGCTTATCTATACCTGTCTGATAGTATCTGTATATGTTCTACAGTGTAAGACTATCTGCCATTCTTCATGTGGATAGTAATGTTTACAGCATATGTGATAGAGACGTGATGTGGTGATGTTTGCTTGCTTATTTTGGGTCTTTGATGATTCTCAATTTCTTAAATTCGTTTTATTTATTATTTAGTTGATCTGTCATTAATGTTTTATATGCGTATTGCTATATTATGTTTAGTGATGCAGACAAACATAAACACACATTCGACACA
>BOPN01000929.1:198711-206211 GCA_017312705.2 Penaeus japonicus
CCGTTGCGTTAAGCCAGACGATGGAGAAAGCACATCGTATCACCGCCAGACAACGCTGGTTAATGTCGCCCAAATTACCTGCTGGTGACATTAACAAGCAGATATAGTGTTACATAACGGTTGCAGTAATTACCCTGGATCGATGGGAGCTTAGATGGGCCTCAAAGTAAGCCAAAATAGTGCACAGTCTTTTGTTTCGGAGTCTTTTGTTATTGTTTCGATCGTCATTTGTTTTTTCTTCCAATATGGCGGACTTGGGATTTCGGATGGAGTGATGGCGGTCATTTTGAACGCATTTAAAGACGACTGTGTTTATTGCTTGGGTAATTTGTCTTTCTTTCTTTCTGGATATGAGAGCATGGACGAGGAAATGGCACATTTGAACATCGTGGTAGAATGTGTTTTCTTAGAGATTATATGCCGAAATATAGTTGGAAGATATGTATATGTATATATATATATATATATATATATATATATATATATATATATATTTATATGTATATATATATATATATATATATATATATATTCATATTTAAACTCACACACGCACACACACACACACACACACACACACACACACACACACATACATATATATATATATATATATATATATATATATATATATATATATATATATATATATATGTGTGTATGTGTGTGTGTGTGTGTGTGTGTGTGTGTGTGTTATACATGTACAGTACATAGCATGTACAACCCTACAGCACGCGCGGCTTCCCTTCAAGTAACATCCTGCCTCTGCAATTTGCCAGGGAAGCCTTTCAAGCCAACTGCCATGAAGCGTAAGTGCATGACGATTTTCTTGCTTATATGTATATATATATATATATATATATATATATATATATATATATATATATATATATATATATGTATGTATATATATGGATGTATGTAAATATATATATATATATATATATATATATATATATATATATATATATATATGTATATATGTACATATATATATATATACATTATATATATATAACATTTGCGTGTTTGTAAGTTGTGTAGATGATACAGTTACTGTTAGTAAATAAGTTATAAAAACTCGCTCTCACTCTCTGTATACATGCATACAAACATACATATTTATGTGTATGTATATATGTATATATATATATATATATATATATATATATATATATATATATATATATATATATATGTTTGTATATATAAGTATATATTTGTATTTGTATATATATATGTATATATATATATATATTTATCTATGTATTTATATATGTATGTATAAGATTCTTCTGAGTTTTCTTTTCTCTTCCTTTCAACACGTAAGGACGCTTAAGGTGAAGTAACTAAAATAAAAACAATACATTTCAATAATTATTTCGTCATTCTGCTAAATATAATGAGTCAATATGAAAACTGCGTAATTGCCTCATTTTCCTTTTTAATGAGGGACTTAGATATGGATGGAATAATAATTCTTATAATTACTGTGGATTTTCTTTGAGGTAAGTCCTAGTGATAAAGGATATGTTCGTTTGCTTCTTTGATATTATCTTTTTTGTCTGATATCAATTTGTTTCATTGACTGAATATGATTTCATTAGATATTGTTTGATATTGTTCATTTATTTCTGCAATCTATTTTTTTCTTAATACTGTTCGTAGTTTAACATTTATTTTTCACTTATCTTTATGACATTAATTTTTTTATTCTAAAGAATTAATCTATTCATTTTTTCAACATTGTATATTCATTCACTATTTTACTTTATTAAATTTCTCTCTCTTTCATTCCATATCATTATCATGGACTGAATAACGGAAAGATTTAATACGCTTCGTTGCTTAATAATACTATTTTTATTCTTCTACTTTATTTTGTATGAATTATCGCTTATTATCGTCCTTTCTCTAAGTTTTCCTATCATCGGCATGTTACTGTGAATGAAAAAATAGGAGGAAAAGTCTGAATGAAAGTGAATGATATCAAAGCAATAAATTCAATTAAGACGTTTCGATGCTATATATTGGCAGATAATAGATAGATAGATAGATAATATATAATAATATAATAATATTATATAATAGATAGATATATAATATATAATATAGATATATAATAGATAGATAGATGAGATGATGTAGTCTCACCTTCTAATAAATGTGTTTTATTTATAGTGGGTTTATCTGCCATTTTATCAACACGGAAGAGTGTTTTTGTCATTCATGTTTTCTGATTTTCCGATGGAGGCGTAACGACGAAAAGTGTCAATCATAATAACGATTAAAAACGACACAATCGGATAGATGGAACTTGAAGTGAAGTCATGTGAAAAAAATCGTTAATCTTTTTTTTTTTTTTTTTTTTTTTTTTTTTTTTTTTTTTTTTTTTTTTTTTTTTTTTTTTTACAATTATCGCAACGACCTCCGATTATATGATAGATTAGATAATAAACATGATATATCAACATGAATAAGTGACAAGTATGAACTTTTATTGAGCAATTTGTCCTTAACAGATAAAAACTTCAACACACTAAAACTTCCCCATTATCATTTGAAGGGAATTTGATAAGGTTTGATAAAGATAACCGATTCTTATCTAACAATGAATATCTGAATTATTTTCATTTGCAATGCCTGATTTTTAAGTTATTCTTTTAAAGTGTTGTAGTGATGTTGATGTGGTTGGAAATATCACTTAAAGTTTGATACCTTTAAATGATAGACAGATGGTGGTAATGATAAGGGTGATAAGATAATATTAATAACCATTGTGATTGTTATTATTGTTTTGATGACATTGGCAGTATGGAGAATAAAAATGATAATGATAATGAAAATGGTAATAACGATAATTATACTGATAACACTGACAACAGCAATAATGATAATGATAATAATGACAATCATAATCGTTATAATGATATCAATGATAATGATAATGACAATGAATATTATAATGATAATAACCGTACTGAAAATGATGATGACAATCACAGGTAAATAACTAAAAATTGATATAACACAATTGCATATTTCCATAAAAGAATATATAAGTTAAAAAAAAAAAAAAAAAAAAAATCATCTCTTAATACCTTGTTACTGAAAGGAATCAAATGCAACGAAACAACTAGGTTTTTGCAGTCACCTCTATTTATATGTAGGATGTGCAAAGCGTATGTATCTTTTTTTTTTCTCTCTCTTTTTCTTTTCTTTTTTACCTGAAGTGACTGTGGTTTTATGCAATGTTTCGTTTAATTGTGATGTAAAGGAAATTAAGGATTTACCCTTCATATGCAGATAACATTTTTTCTTTTCGTTATCTGGGTTGACACTGACCGGAAATACAAGTGTTCTCTTGCATGGAGAGAAATTAACTTTATGTATGTATCTATATTTCATATTTTATGTTTGTATTTTTTTTTAAGTCATATATATAAATAAATATATATATATATATAATATACATAATTCATAAACATGATTACTGTTGATTTCTGTGCAATTTTTATTTATTTTGTCAATACTGAAAAAATACGAGGAGGAATATGAAGAGAAGAAAAAAATATAAGCAAAAGGAAAAATACGAAAGAAAAAAAAGAAGAATACGAAGAAGGCGAAGTGGAATAAGAAAAGAAGAGAAAGTGAAATAGAAAGAATTAAGGAAATGAAGACGATGAAGAATGCGTAGAGAAGATGAATAAAAAAGCAGAAAAAAATATAAATAGCAGGAAGACAAAATAGAAGTAGGCGAAGGAGGGTGAAGTAGAAAATGAAAAAAAAAATAATAAATAAAAAATAAAGAAAGAAACTAAGAAGACATAGAAACGTCCCCTACCAGCCTATCCTTAGCCTATCCTAGCCTTCCCATAGCCATCCCAACCCTGCCACCAGTACCACCTGTCCCTGCCTCAGTGGAATCTTTATGTAAATCTGCAATCCTGCACTCCGGCCTGCAAAGTGCCTTGTGTTGTACCTCTCAGCTCGTCATCATCGACATCGCATCAGCTGTTCCGTGAATGTTCTCTTGTAAGAGATTCCATTATTAATGTTCTCTATTTATTCATCTATTTATTTGTTTTTGTTTTATCTCTTTTGGTTTTGTGCATTTCGTGAACAGGTGATTTGGTAGGGAGGGGGGGGGGGGAACTAATGACATTCAAAGTTCATTAGTGGGTCTCCATCACAATATATATATATATATATATTCATATATATATATATGAATATACATATTCATATATATATATATCCATATATATATATATATATATTCATATATATATATTCATCTATAATACATGCCAGAAGTGCGGTAAATTTTGTAATTGTTGTTAAAACCAAGAATTCTCTCCTTTCGTATATCTATTTGTATCTCTCTTCTTGCTGCAGCCATAAATTCTTTGATCTCCTTCTAAAACTAAAAAAAAAGCACTTTCCTCCTCGTCTCTGCATTCTTTTTTTTTTCTTCTTTCTTTTTCGAGAATGTATATGTGTACAAGGTCTAAGAACACAAGTCATACCACGGAGTAAGTGCACTGTAGATTATGACAACGCATGAGATGGGATATTTAAGATGCGATGACACCTCAAGTACCATGTTGCAAAGTGCCCGTTCTCCCTGCCCTCGACCCTAGTTCAACAGGTCTTCATGAGCATGATATGTCCATTACTATAAAGTGACTTTATGATAAAGGCAAGGATATACCTTTTATAAACCTCATGAGAAGTGGAGATGGTGATGCTCAGAGAACTATCTGGTTGGCAAATGGAAGCATTATCTTTTATGATTTGGATGTTGCACAGATGCATCAAACTTTGAGCATGCAAGTTGCACTGCCGTTTCTCCTGTTCATGATCTGTGGCTCAGTAATAGATCTTCAAGGAAGGGGGCAATGGGGCACTGATCCTGTGATGATTAAGGAAATATCTCCCAAGAACCCTAGAGTTCGTCGTTGCACTTGTTCCACAATTAGGGAAATACGATAAAAATAATTTTTGCCATTCAGGTTTTCAGAAAGGCAAATTTATATCTGATTTCTACTTCAATGAAACGTCGACAGTAACAAAGACAGTTAGCATACCAACTAATTGGAATCATCTCAATACATCAGCAACGATAGATAGTTAAGGATGTAGGACAACTCTTACCAAACGTATGCTATATTCCAATTAAATAGTTGAGCGAAAGAGGAATATGGCGGGGCGATTGGTTTGACAAAATGAATTCTCACAAGTTTGGTGAAAAGCCATATATGGATGTTCTGCATTGAATGGTTGAAGTGATGACAACGTTAAGAGTAAAGCATTAATAATTACGTAATAAGTAAGTTTTATTCAAAGTACTCTCACATGAACAAGACAATGAACAATGTAGGAATAAAGAATATAAATTCATAATTCTACAAAGCAAGATAAATAACAGACGCGTTTCTATATCGGATTTCCACCAGAATCTAAACGGAATGAATTAATCACATCTCTTGCTTTGTGAAGTTATCCATTACTTTGTGAAATCAATCATTCCTATTCGAACATATTGTCACAACGAACTCTGTTAATATGACCAGATGAAACAAACAAAGGTGGGTTGTATGTTCTCTCGCATTGTCTAATCAGAAAATATAGAAACCCAAAAGGGATAAACAACGACTTAAAATGAACTAGCTAGAGAACTACAAGGAAAAAATGGAATAAAGAAATCGGTTAAATAAAATTTATGAAACGCTGTGGGTGGCAAAAGTAAAACAACACCTCATGAACGTATTAGAAAAAAAAAGTCTTTCGTATAAATTCTTCATTAGCGATTAGCGATGGTAAATATTGAAATATTTTGAATGACTCATTCAGTGCTTAGTAAATAACGATGCTATAGTAATTAATGAAATATGAAAATGCTTATGATAGATTAGGATTGAATGCAAATGTTGAAATCCCAAAATTCGTTGCAGAAACGGGATTTCGCAACATGAGAAACATCACAAGTAAACGTAAATGAGAAGATTGTTGTAAATTGAGGATTACAAAGCAAGAAGGATCAAAGAAAAATCTTGAAGGATCAAAGAAAAACCTAGATGCTTTGATGTCCTTTCCTTTGAAGGGCAGATATCGAAGCATACTAATTTTAATGATGATTTTTGCGATAATAATCAGGATACTCATGGTGTTAATTATAAGAATAATGATAATGATTATGATTCTCATGATAATGATAATATAGATAAGAGTGACATTAATCATAATGAAAACAATAAGAATGATAAGCATAATGCATATTTTAACAATAATGATGATAATAGCACTAATGATAACAATTATGATAATGAGATCAGAAGTGAAAATATAACTCCCTTTCTTGAGACTTTTCCCTTGATTATAGAGTTGAATTAGTATTGTTATTATTACGATGAGGGTAAACCTACCTGAACGATATATAATCATATACATATTGAAGATGGATGCCTGCGTTCACCTCGATAGATTAGTGAAACTGATCGAATAGGAGAGATATGGGACGATAAAAAAAATAATTGATTTTTAAAAGATGACATAAAGGATAATGATATGGCAAGGAAATCAGATTAATATTTCGCCCAGGCAGTACCAAACGTCGAAACTGTCTCTCTCTCAATGTCTCTGTTTCCTATATATATATATATATATATATATATATATATATATATATATATATATATATATATATATGCCTGTCTATCTATCTATATTTATCAGATTTCATCTCTCTTTTCCGCTGCCCCCCTCACCCTCACCCTTCTCTCTCTCTCTTTCCTCTCTATTTCTCTCTCTCTCTTTCTCTTTATCTCTCACTTCCTTTAATCTCCCTCTCTCTTGTTCTGATAAGATATCAAGTGAAAAAAAAAAGTAATAATGATAAGAGCCAGCACATGAAGAAAAATTATTCCCAGTTCTCAGTTCATCTTTCTTTCGGAGGTTGAAAAAAAAGTTTTCTTTTGTTTTCGTTCAGATGTGATTCTTTTTCATGTTTCAACCTTTCCTTCACATACACAGACACTCTACAAGGGTTCTGTCAGCTTAAGGGACCCTGATAGGCGTCTTAGGCTCCAGAACTGGGCGTCGTTTTTGTCCCTTCAAAATAGGTAAATTATCTCTTCCTATATTTTGATGGATTGAGTGCCAGTGTAGAGGTTGCGTGTGATGAAAAAAAAAAAAAAAAATTATTGAAGGTAACACGACAGTAAGAGTGATGATTATAATAGTGATGACTGAAATGGTGATAAAGGTAAAAGTAATGATGATGATGGTAATGATAATAGCAGTGTAATTGCAAGAGCAAAATTATAATTATGTCAAGCAGTGGCAGGTGAGATCACTGTATAGGCTATAAGTGAAGCAACTTGTTAATTAACAAATAAGAATACATATATTGCCGTCCTAGCTACTAATTGTGGTAAGTAAAGGTACATAAATAAAGCTCATTAGTTACCTTTGTGGCTTTCTCGGGCTAGGACACTC
>BOPN01000929.1:211211-221211 GCA_017312705.2 Penaeus japonicus
CTCTCTCTCTCTCTCTCTCTCTCTCTCTCTCTCTCTCTCTCTCTCTCTCTCTCTCTCTCTCTCTCTCTCTCTCTCTCTATATATATCTCTCTCTCTCTCTCTCTCTCTCTCTCTCTCTCTCTCTCTCTCTCTCTCTCTCTCTCTCTCTCTCTCTCTCTCTCTCTCTCTCTCTCTCTCTCTCTCTCTCTCTCTCTCTCTCTCTCTCTCTCTCTCTCTCTCTCTCTCTCTCTCTCTCTCTCTCTCTCTCTCTCTCTCTCTCTCTCTCTCTCTCTCTCTCTCTCTCTATCTCTCTCTCTATCTCTATCTTTATCTCTTTTTTTTTTCTCTCTCTCTCTCAATCTCTCTCTCAATCTCTCTCTCTCTTTACACATTTCTATGATTCTACAGACCTTGGTGTAAGTTGGCTGGGACACTAGACCTACCACATCTGTTCCCAATTGAGTCCCACACCTCCTAAGGCCTAAGGCTGGCTAGCTATGGTCCCTGGTTTACTTGATGTGGTGATGATAATGTGGTGGTGATGTGGTGATGGCCACCTGACACACTGGTGTTGAAGTTGCTTGTTCTTCTTCATTATCATTGATATTTTATTGTATTTTCTTTAATCATTATCTTTTCTTTATTGGAAGTAGCAGTAATATGATTATTATAGTTATTATTATCCCATTATTATCATTAGTAGTAAGTTTCTTATCATTATATCATAATAATGTTTCATTATCTGTTACACATAATGGGGATATTTCCACTATTTTTTTTTTTTTGGAATATTATCATTAACGTACGAGTTTTTAATCTATATCAATAGTCTTATATATTTTTTCCTATATATCACGCTATCACAATGAAATTCCCTCATCCTTTTGAAATCACACTAATAAAAACCAACCCACCTATGGAAATTCTCACGTCAGAACGGGAAATACACTGAGGATGAATAACATTCAGGATCTAGCACCAAGTACTCTTTCGAGCAATATAAAACCCAGTGATAAATACAAGAACATGTAAACAAGAACATGTAAACAAGAACATGTAAACAAGAACATGTAAACAAGAACATGTAAACAAGAACATGCAAACAAGAATATGCAAACAAGAACATGTAAACAAGAACATGTAAACAAGAACATTTAAACAAGAACATGCAAACAAGAACATGTAAACAAGAACATGTAAACAAGATCATGTAAACAAAACATGTAAAAAAGAACATGTAAACAAGAACATGTAAACAAGAACATGTAAACAAGAATATGCAAACAAGAACATGCAAACAAGAATATGTAAACAAGAACATGTAAACCTTATGTCACTATTAACGGTTCGCAAACAAGGACATGTAAACAAGAACATGTAAACAAGAACATGCAAACAAGAACATGTAAACCTTATGTCACTATTAACGGTTCGCAAACAAGAACATGTAAACAAGAACATGTAAACAAGAACATGTAAACAAGAACATGCAAACAAGAACATGTAAACAAGAACATGCAAACAAGAACATGTAAACCTTATGTCACTATTAACGGTTCGCCCTCCTGTGATGCGACTCAAACTCAAACAGGATCCTGGATAAAACATTTAACACACTAACACATTTTCCCCATGTGTGTTAGTGCGATCCTGGTAAATGGTCCTTGGTAATGAGGTTATAACGCTAATACTCCTCCCCTCCCCTCCCCTCCCCCCCTAACACACTCATCAACCCACCCCTACTTCCTCTGTGGGCTGGCGTGATAGGAGCTTTAATTAAGGTTGTCTTTGGGTTACTATAGAAATCTCCAGGACACATTGGACTTGTTATTGCCGAGGTGGGGTCGTCATCGGCCAGGTGGAGTCGTCCTCGGTCTGGTGGAGTCGTCATCGGCCAGGTGGAGTCCTCTTCGGCCAGGTGGGGTCGTCCTAGGTCAGGTGGGGTCGTCCTCGGCCAGGTGGGATCGTCCTCGGCCAGGTGGGGTCGTCATCGGCCAGGTGGGGTCGTCCTCGGCCAGGTGGAGTCGTCCTCGGTCTGGTGGAGTCGTCATCGGCCAGGTGGGGTCGTCCTAGGTCAGGTGGGGTCGTCCTCGGCCAGGTGGGATCGTCCTCGGCCAGGTGGGATCGTCCTCGGCCAGGTGGAGTCCTCCTCGGCCAGGTGGGGTCCTCCTTGGCCAGGTGGAGTCGTCCTCGGCCAAGTGGAGTCCTCCTCGGCCAAGTGGAGTCGTCCTCGGCCAGGTGGGATCGTCCTCGGCCAGGTGGAGTCCTCCTCGGCCAGGTGGGGTCGTCCTTGGCCAGGTGGAGTCGTCCTCGGCCAGGTGGAGTCCTCCTCGGCCAGGTGGAGTCCTCCTCGACCACGTGGAGTCCTCCTCGGCCAGGTGAAGTCCTCCTCGGCCAGGTGGGGTCCTCCTTGGCCAGGTGGGGTCTTCCTCGGCCAGGTGGGATCGTCCTCGGCCAGGTGGGATCGTCCTCGGCCAGGTGGGATCGTCCTCGGCCAGGTGGGATCGTCCTCGGCCAGGTGGAGTCCTCCTCGGCCAGGTGGAGTCCTCCTTGGCCAGGTGGGGTCTTCCTCGGCCAGGTGGAGTCGTCCTCGGCCAGGCGGAGTCGTCCTCGGCCAGGTGGAGTCGTCCTCGGCCAGGCGGAGTCGTCCTCGGCCAGGTGGAGTCGTCCTCGGCCAGGCGGAGTCGTCCTCGGCCAGGCGGAGTCGTCCTCGGCCAGGTGGGGTCGTCCTCGGCCAGGTGGAGTCGTCCTCGGCCAGGCGGAGTCGTCCTCGGCCAGGTGGAGTCGTCCTCGGCCAGGTGGGGTCGTCCTCGGCCAGGTGGAGTCGTCCTCGGCCAGGTGGGATCGTCCTCGGCCAGGTGGAGTCGTCCTCGGCCAGGCGGAGTCGTCCTCGGCCAGGTGGAGTCGTCCTCGGCCAGGTGGAGTCGTCCTCGGCCAGGTGGGGTCCTCCTTGGCCAGGTGGGGTCTTCCTCGGCCAGGTGGAGTCGTCCTCGGCCAGGCGGAGTCGTCCTCGGCCAGGCGGAGTCGTCCTCGGCCAGGTGGAGTCCTCCTCGGCCAGGTGGGGTCCTCCTTGGCCAGGTGGGGTCTTCCTCGGCCAGGTGGGGTCCTCCTTGGCCAGGTGGGGTCTTCCTCGGCCAGGTGGAGTCCTCCTCGGCCAGGTGGGGTCGTCCTCGGCCAGGTGGGGTCTTCCTCGGCCAGGTGGAGTCGTCCTCGGCCAGGCGGAGTCGTCCTCGGCCAGGTGGAGTCCTCCTCGGCCAGGTGGAGTCGTCCTCGGCCAGGTGGGGTCCTCCTTGGCCAGGTGGGGTCTTCCTCGGCCAGGTGGAGTCCTCCTCGGCCAGGCGGAGTCGTCCTCGGCCAGGTGGAGTCCTCCTCGGCCAGGTGGGGTCCTCCTTGGCCAGGTGGGGTCTTCCTCGGCCAGGTGGAGTCGTCCTCGGCCAGGCGGAGTCGTCCTCGGCCAGGTGGAGTCCTCCTCGGCCAGGTGGGGTCCTCCTTGGCCAGGTGGGGTCTTCCTCGGCCAGGTGGAGTCGTCCTCGGCCAGGTGGAGTCCTCCTTGGCCAGGTGGGGTCTTCCTCGGCCAGGTGGAGTCGTCCTCGGCCAGGTGGAGTCCTCCTCGGCCAGGTGGGGTCCTCCTCGGCCAGGTGGAGTCCTCCTCGGCCAGGTGGGATCGTCCTCGGCCAGGTGGAGTTCTCCTCGGCCAGGTGGAGTTCTCCTCGGCCAGGCGGAGTCGTCCTCGGCCAGGTGGGATCGTCCTCGGCCAGGTGGAGTTCTCCTCGGCCAGGTGGAGTTCTCCTCGGCCAGGCGGAGTCGTCCTCGGCCAGGTGGGATCGTCCTCGGCCAGGTGGAGTTCTCCTCGGCCAGGTGGAGTTCTCCTCGGCCAGGCGGAGTCGTCCTCGGCCAGGTGGGATCGTCCTCGGCCAGGTGGGATCATCCTCGGCCAGGTGGACTCCTCCTCGGCCAGGTGGGATCGTCCTCGGCCAGGTGGAGTCGTCCTCGGCCAGGTGGAGTCGTCCTCGGCCAGGTGGAGTCGTCCTCGGCCAGGTGGGATCGTCCTCGGCCAGGTGGAGTCCTCCTCGGCCAGGTGGGATCGTCCTCGGCCAGGTGGAGTCCTCCTCGGCCAGGTGGGATCGTCCTCGGCCAGGTGGGATCGTCCTCGGCCAGGTGGAGTCCTCCTCGGCCAGGTGGGATCGTCCTCGGCCAGGTGGAGTCCTCCTCGGCCAGGTGGAGTCCTCCTCGGTCAGGTGGAGTCCTCCTCGGCCAGGTGGAGTTCTCCTCGGCCAGGTGGAGTCCTCCTCGGCCAGGTGGAGTCCTCCTCGGCCAGGTGGAGTCCTCCTCGGCCAGGCGGGGTCGTCCTCGGCCAGGTAGAGTTCTCCTCGGCCAGGCGGAGTCGTCCTCGGCCAGGTGGAGTCCTCCTCGGCCAAGTGGGATCATCCTCGGCCAGGTGGAGTCCTCCTCGGCCAGGTGGAGACCTCCTCGGCCAGGCGGAGTCGTCCTCGGCCAGGTGGAGTCGTCCTCGGCCAGGTGGGATCGTCCTCGGCCAGGTGGAGTTCTCCTCGGCCAGGCGGAGTCGTCCTCGGCCAGGTGGGATCGTCCTCGGCCAGGTGGGATCGTCCTCGGCCAGGTGGAGTCCTCCTCGGCCAGGTGGGATCGTCCTCGGCCAGGTGGAGTTCTCCTCGGCCAGGCGGAGTCGTCCTCGGCCAGGTGGAGTCCTCCTCGGCCAGGTGGAGTCCTCCTCGGCCAGGTGGAGTCCTCCTCGGCCAGGTGGAGTCCTCCTCGGCCAGGTGCAGAGGGCCATATAAATCACATGGATTTGTGTCAACATGACGATAACTTTCGGAAGTTTCGCCCAACCATGAAAGAAAATACAAAAAACAACTGTAAAATACTCAACAATATGGAATATAAGAACAAATGCCCCGAATGCACCAAAATTAATTAAACATTCCGTACACAAAAGCAAAAATTAAAAATAATGGATTATCTGGTTGAAAGCCTAACCAATAGAATACAAGTGCAAATCCAACGAGTCTGTTCCCATCGCCGAAGGCATAAATAATCGCAAAAAATATGACCTGAAATAACAGGAGAATAAAATGTTTAAAAATCAATAGGTCCGGAAGACATCCTAGAATCATATATGAATAAAAGTATTAGTTAAAAAAAAATAATAAAAGTATTTAAAAAAAAAGAGTAAAAAAAAAAAACTCAGTTACAAAAAACTAAAACTATTACACTATGACCCTTCAGGTTAATCAGTATGCAAAAGATTGCCAGGCACATCAAAACAGGACTTTTTATCTTCGGAATCATAGCTGTCGTCGATCGCTGTTTTTTTTTTTTTTTATAAAACGACAGCCAGCAAAATGCACAAGTGACAGGATCAAACGACAGGCGTTTCTCGACTGTCTGATATCTTTTTGTCTGTCTGAATCGGATGGAATTACCGGTCTGGCGTCAGAGGCATTCAAGTGGAGTATAAGGATGCCAAATCAATAAAGGTTAAATTGAGTAAGTCAGTGGAAAATAGTTAAGTAAAGTGAGTGAGTATGTAAGTAAAAATGAGTAAAGGCAAAACAAGCGTGACATAAGAAAATGGGTAAAAAAGGTGAATTAAACAATTTTCCTCCAATTCTTCAAATGAAAACGAAATGAAATTGAGATCTTAAAAGATGAAAGGCTGTTGGAAATAAAACTATCTATAAGCATGTAAAAGTCTATTCAGTAAAAAAACAAAAACAAAGATAATTTAAAAAATCAGTAAGAATGCAGGAAAAGAAAACCACTAAGAATGGAGAAAGTGATAAAAAGGAGAATCAAAAGAAAAATAAACAAGAAAATTAAAGAAAGAAAGAAAAAGACAGCCAATGTCCAGTTCATCTCTTGGAGATATAAATAAATAAATAAATATGTATATATACAGTATATATATATATATATATATATATATACACATATCTATACATATATTCGTATTTATATGTGTATGTAAACATAAATATACATATAAATATACACATTTATAAGTATATATATACATATACATATATATATATATATATATATATATATATATATATATATATATATATATATATATATATATATATTATATATATATATGATATTGTGTCTATCTAATATATATGATATGCATCATGTGTATGTCATATATATAATATGTATGATATGAAAAGTCGTTCCCACAATCCTCATAGTGTTATTTATCATCATGATTATTATCAATGTTCTAGAAATTAATATCACGATAATCACAATGCTTATGCTGATAACTATTATCATTAAACCTTGTCCTTTCAGAGGGCAAGCCAAGTCTTTCTGTAATCTTACTTACCTGATCCTTCAGTTTTGGGAGATGTAGCTGAAGCGCCTGCTTGTATTTTAGTTTAATTACTTCTAATGGTATTTTATACTATGACCATTATATACGCTTTGCTTTCCGAAAGCACAGAGTCCGAGGATCAAGCCAAGCCAAGGATCCGAAGAAGTGATTGGTAACGTCACATGAATTCCACGCTCAGTTCGTCCGAATCCTTTGTCCTGGCTTCCTTGAAATTCTTCAGTTAGTTTTCATTGGAGTGTGATCTTTTCTTTTCATTTTTAAGGAGCTTATATTCTGCACACACACACACACACACAGGCACGCACACGCACACGCACGCACACACACACACACACACGCACACGCACACGCACACGCATACGCACATGCACACGCACACGCACACACAAAACACTCACTTACACACACATAGTGTAAGTGTATCTCAAATGTCTGACTACTCTGTCTGTTATGTACACAGACTTACATTTCATTTCAAAATAGCAAAAGCAGATGATCGGATTAATTTCAGAAGAGAAAAGAAGGAAGAAAGGAAAAAAAAAAAAAAAAAAAACACACACAGCGAAGAGGAAATAGAAGAGAGATAAAGAAAGAGAGAGAGAGAGAGAAAGAGAGAGAGAGAATTACGTTCATATTGACGTATGTGGAATTATTTGTAGCTGTCTTTACAATGTTCATCATTTCTAATCTATTATCCGACTCTCACTTTTCAAAAGATACATTATTTATTTGTTCACTTATATATCTTTAATCTTATCATCTATTCATTTATTCATTTTGAACTATTCTCATTTCTCGGTAAATCATTTATTCATAAATCACGTATGACTAACAAAGGACTAACAGTTGATAAAAAAGGAGATGAAAGATGCTCTTATTCATTAATGAACTGTGGGTATTATTTCTTTTTAAAACAATAAATCAACTCTTTATACATTACATATCGTGCAGACACACACACACACACACACAAATGCTAACACACACACACACACACACTCTTACACGCACACACACATACACATACACACACACATACACACACATATACATATACATACACATGCACACACATACACACACTTACACATACACATACACACACATACACACTTACACATACACACACACACATTCAAAGGCACGCAAAAGAATCATTAAACTCAATTCGTCTTAATAACAAGCATAATCTTTACAGCACCTCAGGCATGTAATACAGACGATTTTTTTTTCTTTTTTTTAAGTGATAGAGACTCAAAAAAAATCTGTGAAAGTTATTATCTTTCCCCTATCAAATCACCTGTTTATGAATTACACAAAACCAAAAGAGAAAAGAAAAAAAAAATAAATAGATGAATAAATAAAGAACATCAATAATGGAATCTCTTACAAAAGAACATTCACGGAACAGCTGATTCGATGCCGTTGATGACGAGCTGAGAGGTACAACACAAGGCACTTTGCAGGCCGGAGTGCAGGATGCAGGACAGGGACAGGGACACAGGCGCAGATTTACATAAAGGTTCCACTGAGGCAGGGACAGGTGGTGCTGGTGGCAGGGTTGGGATGGCTGTGGGAAGGGTAGGCAGAGGAAAGGCTAGGAGCATGGCAGGGACAGGTGGTGCTGGTGGCAGGGTTGGGAAGGCTGTGGGAAGGGTAGGCAGAGGAAAGACTAGGACCATGGCAGGGACAGGTGGTGCTGGTGGCAGGGTTGGGATGGCTATGGGAAGGATAGGCAGAGGAAAGACTAGGAGCATGGCAGGGACAGATGGTGCTGGTGGCAGGGTTGGGATGGCTGTGGGAAGGGTAGGCAAAGGAAAGACTAGGAGCATGGCAGGGACAGATGGTGCTGGTGGCAGGGTTGGGATGGCTATGGGAAGGGTAGGCAGAGAAAAGACTAGGAGCATGGCAGGGACAGATGGTGTGGTGGCAGGGTTGGGATGGCTATGGGAAGGGTAGGCAAAGGAAAGACTAGGAGCATGGCAGGGACAGATGGTGCTGGTGGCAGGGTTGGGAAGGCTGTGGGAAGGGTAGGCAAAGGAAAGACTAGGAGCATGGCAGGGACAGGTGGTGCTGGTGGCAGGGTTGGGATGGCTCTGGGAAGGGTAGGCAGAGGAAAGACTAGGAGCATGGCAGGAAGGACAGCTGCTAGAGGAAAACAAGGGATAGGTGGACAGGGTATGTTTCTTTGTCTTCGTTATTTCTTTCTTCTTTTTTTGTGTTCGTTATTTTTTTCGTCTTCTTTGTCTTCGTCGTTTTTTCTTCTTCTTTGTTTGTTTGTTTATTTTTTTCTTTGTATTTATTTTTACTTCGCTTTCTTCGTCATATATCTTTCTTCTTGTTGCTTATCTCCTTGTTTTATCTTCTCTTCATGTACCTCTTCTTTGAAAGTCGTCTTCTTATTTTTTTGTGATTGTCGTTTATTTTTTTCTTTCTTCTTTTTTTCATAGTCTTCTCATCATTATTCATTTTTTCTCCATTTCCCTCCCTCTCCTCCTTTTACTATGATGCTCATGACGAAAAAAAGTCAAACCCTTATCACCATAACAATCATCATCACAATAATTACCACAACTCTAATTATTTTAATTTCTATCAAATATCTTCAATAAGTCATCACAATAATTACCACAACCCTAATTAATTTCATTTCTAGCTAATATCTTCCATAAGTCATCACAATAATTACCACAACCCTAATTATTTTCATTTCTATCAAATATTTTCTATAAGTCTTCACAATAATCATCACAACCCTAATTAATTTAATTTATATCAAATATCTTCTATGAGTCATCACAATAATTACCACAACCCTAATTATTTTCATTTCTATCAAATATCTCCTTATTTCTATCAGATATCTATTTATTTCTATCAAATATCTTCCATAAGTCATCACAATAATTACCACAACCCTAATTAATTTCATTTCTAGCTAATACCTTCCATAAACTATAATACTAAAAGGGTGGACAATTTAGCAAAACAAGGAAGAATTGCTTGAAGGAACACCAAAGCAAAACAACGCAACAAATAAAAAATCACAAAGAAGTTTCAAAAGCAGATGTGGTATTTCGCTCCTGAAGTTCAAGGCGACGACGTGTATGTTCACTTGAACAGAACTTCTGTGCTATAACTGTCTAACACGTGATTTGTTTCCTGTGTTTGTTTGTTGTTGTTGTTGTTTGTTTCTATTATATATATATTTTTTTTTTCTTTTTTTTTCTTTTTTTGGTTGTTATTATTGTTGTTTTAACAGTCGCGTTTTTAACAATCTCTTTTATTCTGTTTTTGATTTATTTTATATTCCCGATTTACGACTCTTAACAATGGTTCCGCTGTCTCGTTTCTCATGCAGGCACGCCCGTAAAACCGCATGACTGCATGTGCTCGAAATACCTATGATGGTCTACCGTCAACATGCACACAGCGAGCATACTCAACACACATCAGCTTGGCATTTAGCACGACACTTCCTCTCTTCTGAAAGCTAGATAGCACTAGAGGAAAGTACTATCTGTGTGTGTGTGTGTTTGTGTTAGTTTTTTTTCTTTCTCTCTCTTTCTCTCTATCTCTATCTCTATATCTATCTCTTTCTCTCTCTCTCATTCTCTCTCCCTCTCTCTATCTCTCTTTCTCTTTCTCTCTCTCTCTCTCTCT
>BOPN01000929.1:238711-241211 GCA_017312705.2 Penaeus japonicus
CACCAAGGGATCTGAAAAAAGGACAGCTGAACCTTGAGGAGTGAGCAGAGAGAGAGAGAGAGAAGGGGAGAGAAGGAGGGAGAGAGAGAGAAGGGGGGAGGGAGGGAGAGGGAGAGGGAGAGGGAGAGGGAGAGGGAGGGGGAGAGGGAGAGGGAGAGGGAGAGGGGGAGGGGGGGGGGGGGGGGGGGGGGGGGGGGGGGGGGGGGGGGAGGGAGGGAGGGAGGGAGGGGGGGAGAGGGAGGGAGGGGAGAGGGGGGGAGGGAGGAGAGGAGAGAGGGAGGGGGGGAGGGAGGGAGGGAGGGGGAGAGAGAGAGAGAGAGAGAGAGAGAGAGAGAGAGAGAGAGAGAGAGAGAGAGAGAGAGAGAGAGAGAGAGAGAGAGAGAGAGAGAGAGAGGGAGGGAGGGAGGGAGGGAGGGAGGGAGGGAGGGAGGGAGGGGGGGAGGGAGGGAGGGAGGGAGAGAGGGAGGGAGAGAGAGAGAGAGAGAGAGAGAGAGAGAGAGAGAGAGAGAGACAGACAGACAGAGACAGACAGCGACAGACAGGGACAGAGACAGAGACATAGAGACACAGACACAGACACAGACATACACAGACAAAGAGAGACAGAGAGAGAAAGCTAAAGATAAACAAAGAGAGAAAGTGAGAGAGAATAAGAGAAAGATAGAGAAAGAGAGAAAGAAACAGAGGTAGAGAGTGGCCTTTCATTAAAGTGATTCGTTTCGACTCAAATTAATAGTAATGAAACTTAAAAAAAAAAGGGTTCTGTCTCCACAAAGATGCTGTGAAACCCAATGCTTAAAATCTGCCGTAATCATCTCCTTCTAATTATCCTCATTAATTAGTGAATTATCCTACGTGGATAACGCAAGGTGGCTCTTACAATGGACACTTATCCTCTGACAGACAGACAGTATGTGTTAAATGACATGGAAATAATATAACAAGTGTAGATCTAAAGTTTTATGTCTTTTTTTTTTTTTTTTTTTTTTTTTTTTTGAAATTCGCTTCCAAAAGATATAACGAGGTTTGAGTCATACAAATTGGAGTGCCGATAAGTAGATTTTTTTTTTTTTTTTTTTTTTGTCTTAAAAATGCAATTTACTTAATTTTTTTCACCTTACATTTTACTCATAATCTTACAACTATCGTGCCAATTCCAGGAGGAAATTGGTGTTTTGAGAATTTATCTTCTTTGCGTGTGTGTGTGTGTGGGTATATGATGACTAGCAGAAACATATGAACAAAAAAGATATATAGTTACTGGACTCTACGACCCCCCCCCCATGTGTTATTTTATATCATGATGATACATAGGTGATACGTATGGAGATACACGCTGGAGCTACATATGTGTACAGGGTTCATTAAACTTACTAAGAGTGGGGAAAAAAATATATGAAAATAGTAATATTAATTTGTATTCTGTTGGATGAATTTGCAATTATTGATAAGGATAGCAAGGTGCCTCTTATCAGCATATCAAGATCTAGACTTGACTGACACACAAAAAAAAAAGTTTTTTTAATATAACTCATAAATTAATTGGCTAGTTAAGAACACTGTATAATCCTTTAGAAACACAACAGTTGATGTAGAGACATTTGATAACACTAATAAAGCTAACAATGGCCTTCAGAGAAATATACAAATAAAAAATAATAATAATAAAAAAAGAGTTCAGTATCATAATCCTAAGATTCAATTAACTTTGAAGACACGTGTCAAAAAGATTTTACATGTAAGACGGATCAATCTCGTGGAATGGTATATAAATTAGATAGTTGTTCATTATTTTCATTGCGCTCTCTATAAATTCATATATTATATCACTTTGTTTACATACTTTATCTAACGAAATTTATGATGTGCTTAATACAATAATTTATCTAAAAACACTTATGATAATGACATCATATATTTCTACATTCAACAATTTAAAATTTCTTCAAAAGATAAATAACTGAACAGATAAAATAACTATTGGTTGATAAGTTAGACAATTTCATTAAGATATTAGCCATAATATCACATTTAATTTTACTTTCTATTTACAGACAGTGTATATATCATATATATATATATATATATATATATATATATATATATATATATATATATATATATATATATATATATATATATATTTATATATATATATATATATATATATATATATATATATATATTATATATATATATATATATATATATATATATATATATATATATATATTTATATATATATATATATATATTTATATATATATATATATATATATATATATATAAATATATATATATATATATATATATATATATATTTATATATATATATATATATATATATATATATATATATATATATATATATATATAATATATATATATATATATATATATATATATATATATATATAAATATATATATATATATATATATATATATATATATATATATATATATATATATATATATATATATTAGGTTTACATACTACCT
>BOPN01000929.1:275119-285119 GCA_017312705.2 Penaeus japonicus
AAAGAGAGAGAGAGAAAGAGAGAGAGAGAGAGAGAGAGAGAGAGAGAGAGAGAGAGAGAGAGAGAGAGAGAGAGAGAGAGAGAGAGAGAGAGAGAGAGAGAGAGAGAGAGAGAGAGAGAGAGAGAGAGAGAGAGAGAGAGAGAGAGAGAGAGAGAGAGAGAGAGAGAGAGAATGTGAATGAGAGTGAGAGACAGAAAAAGAGAGAGATACATAGACATAGAGAGAGATTGAAAGAGAGTGAGAGTGAGAGACATAAAGATAGAGAGATAGAGATAGATAGATAGATAGATAGAGAAAGAGAGAGAAAAAAAAGAGAGAAAGTTAACTGCGTCACACTTTTTTTTTTCAAATTGGGTATATATCGATTTTGTAACACACAGACTATATTCAAAATTGTTAGATAAATCCTACATCATAATCAAAATGCAATGAATCTCACTATATAGTCAACATTATAATTTCATAAACATTATCATTAAGAAGATATCATTAATTACAAAAATAAAACCAAAATTCAAAACACTAGTTTAAGGGAATTAAAGCAAAAATGTTAATGGCAAAACAATCTAAAAGCATTAACAAATTGTTAACAAAAAAACTGCTACAAAATTATTAATGTTAAAAAGAGATAACGGGGTTAAAACATTTCCTTGTTGGTTTCCCAAATTTTTTAGAGAATTTTTTTTTCATCTGATTGCAACATAAATTACAACGAATTTCATTAATAACAATTATTCTACTAACACTATTATTACTATTTGTATTAATAACAAAAACAGAGATAACAAAAATTATTTCAATCGTAATCTTAATGAAAATGATTGAATTAACAATACTTTATCCCCACATCGTTTTTATAACTGATCTCATTATAAGTCACAATAATTAAGGGTTTGTTTGTTTATTTAAAAAATATGTATATAATATCAAATAAAAATAATATTCAATAACAATAATGATCTTAACAATAATAATAATGACAAAAATGATATATAATGATAATGATAATAAGTGTAATAGTAATATAAATAAAGATCATTAATAATAACAATTATAATAACAATAATGATAATAATGATACTTGAGTTAATGATAATGAAGGTGCTGATGATAACAGTAATCACAAAAATAAGAATAAACATAATGCTAATAAAGATAATACCATTGATGATGATGATACCACTACTAAATTACTAATAATGATAATGGTGATATTGATAATTATAATATTAATAACAATCATTATAATAATAATAATGATAATGATAATAAACGAAATAATGATAACAAAAACAACAACAATCATGATAACAGAAAGAGTGATAATGATTATAATAATAATAGTAATAGTAATAATAATAATAATAATGATAATAATAATCATAACTATTAATAATGATAATAAGATTAATAGTAATAACAATAATAAAAACAATGATATTAATAATAATCATAACTATTACTAATGATAATAATAATAATAAAAATAATTAATATGATAATGATAACAATAATGAAGAAAAATGATAATGATAATAATAATAATTTTAAAAATCATAACAGTAATGATAACAACGATTATTATCAAAATAATAATAATGATAAAAATACTAACACTAATGATAAAAATATTGATCATAAAAACAATCATAATCAGGATACTAATTATTATAATAAATATGATAATACCAATCACAAGAGGAATAATGATAATGATGGTGATATGACAACAATATCAAATAATAATCATAACATTAATAACATCACAAGAACAATAACAGTTGCGATAAAAGCATAAACATGATACATGTATGGAACTTGTATGAGACATGTATGGAACGTGTATGGAACGTGTATGCGACGTGTATGGAACGTGTATGAGACATGTATGGAACGTGTATGCGACGTGTATGGAATGTGTATGAAACATGTATGATACGCGTTTGAGACATGTATGGAACGTGTATGAGACATGTATAGAACTTGTACGAGACATGTATGAAACGTGTATGAGACATGTATGGAACGTGTATGAGACATGTATAGAATTGCATGAGACATGTATGTATGTATGTATGTAATTGAAGAGGAATGGGATAGCAAAATAGGACGAGGATAATGTGGGATAAACTATTATTGTCTTTATAATCTTAATATCAAACGTGGTATCATTTTAATTAATCTTAACTATCATTATTTTCATTATCACGATTACTTTTATTTGCATTATATTTATATTTATTTTTAAATATTATTCGTAGCATTGTGATTATCATATGTGTTATTAACATTGCTATTATTATTAACGTTAACACTATCATTTGTATTTTATTTATTATCGCCAATAGGGTTCTTATCATGATAATCATTATCAACGTTATTATTAGTAATATTTTCAACATGACCAATATTCTCACTAACAAAGTTTTAAGAAAAATAGTAACAAAAAAGAACAGAACAATTCTTAAAAATACATACACGTGTTCGAAAAAACAATATATATGTATAATATACACACACACACACACATATATATATATATATATATATATATATATATATATTTACATATCTATAAATAATAAAAAAGAAAAAAAGAAAAAACACAGAGAGCAGTAAACAGAAAGGCGAAGGAAATTCCAAACAAAATAAGAAAACAATAACAAGTCACGCAAAAGTTAAACAAAAAAAATAAAACAAAAAACTAAAAATACAAAACAAAAAAACACAATAAAACACAAAGACAAAAGAACACAAAGAAACCACCACCACAGCAATAACAACAGACAACGAAAATCAGAGTAATGAACAATGTCTTCTGGGAAAATACCACGTGATCATTATTTATTGTCGTTATTTTATCATTCTCTGCGGGGAGGGAGGGGGGGGGAGATGAGGAGGAGGGGGAGGGGGGAGGGGTAAAGAAGGTAAGGGGGAGAGGGAGAGGGAGGGAGAGGGGGGGAGGGAGTAATCAAGTGAACGTCAATTCAATAACTTGTAAGCATTCTCAGCAAGCAGTCAGAATATGCCCGCGGTATAATCTAGAAAGTATGTAGTTTCGGGTTTTCTTAATCAACATCAGCGCACACAATCCAATTTATATGCAAATCCGCACATAGTACGAGCGGGGCTGCCGAGCAACACCAGCCTCGTTGCTCGTGGCCGTTTGAACGTTCAGCGGTGACGGGGGAAGAGGCACGTTGAACGAGCGAAAAGTGATGAAAAGGACGAAACTCAAGCCAGTGTTTCCTCTGTCACTCCGCCCTCTTGACACCCCTTCTCCTCCTCCCCTTCCCCTCCCCAACCCCCTCTCCCCGTCTCTCCTCCCCTCCCCTCCCTCCCTCACTCACTCACTCACTCACTCACCCTTCCTCCCACTAGCTTCACCGTGAGGTTCGTTGGGGGAGGGAAGGGAAGGGGAGGGGAGGGGAGGGGAGGAGGGGGAGTGGAAGGGAGGAATGTGGGACAACCTAAACCTTTGCCTCTCCCCTCCTCCTCCTCCTTCCCCCTTCCCCCAACCCCTCGCATGGTAATTACCCCCCCACACCCCCTCCTCATACACACCCTACCTCCTCACACGGTCTACACCCTCCCTCCCTCCCTCCCCCTCCTCCTCCTCCTCCTTCCCTATCACGCACCCTCTCTCTCCCCTCCCCTTCCCCCCTCTCTCTCTCCCTCTCTCGCCCCCTCCCCCCCCTCTTGCCTCTTCCACCTTACATCCGCTTTATACAAGGTTCACAGCGTATTAATCCACACGGGGTTTCTCAGCCGCATCCATGCACACGGTCACGACACGGTGAGTCGCTGTTCTGCTACGTGCTCTTCCTCCCCATCCCCTTCCCCTTGCCCCTGCCCCTGCCCCCTGACATCTAAGTTCGTGGAGGCGAGAGGGAGGGAGGGAGGAAGGGAGGGAGGGAGGGAGTGAGTCTGTCTGCATGAGGCACAGAGCTCGCTTGCAACACGTTCATTGTCCATTAAAGTTATGTGTTCGCCCATTTCCCCTTTGAAGATGGCTTGTAGTGGCGTCTCAGAGAGTAACCTTTCTGTTGCCTTTAAGGGTGAAAGGTGTGGACAGATGGCTTTGTGTGCAACGGTCACTAGCCGTTTGCAACTGACCTTTGCCGAAGAAAACCCATCGGGCGTCGACATATGGCAATGCAATATCGTGTTCAGCGTTCAGTCAATCCAACGTTCCGTACTTTCGTTCTTTTTTTACTCCATTTGAGCTTAGAACCCACAAGCCTCAGTTCAAACCAACGCTAAAAACGTCTAGCTGGTTCATCCCTTCGGTATAAAAACCTCCTTTCTTCCCCCCTTCTCCCCCCCCCTCTTAAACCCAGCTCTTTCCCCACCCACCCCCCACCCCGCCTCCACCCCTGGGAACCCCCCCTGGGAACCCCCCCGGTCACACGCCGTCAGCTGCGCGGGAAATGGGAGACAACGCATGGCTGACAACACCATCCACACACCCCAATGCTGCCTCTCCGCTGTCTCTGTCTCTGTCTCTCTCTCTCTCTCTCTCTCACGCTCCACCCTCACCCCACCACGTCCTCCTCCTCCTCCTCTTTCTCTTCTTTCTCCTCCTCCTCCTCCTCCTTTTCCTCCTCTTTCTCCTCCTCCTCCTCCTCCTTTTCCTCCTCCTCCTCCCCTCTCCTCTTCTTTCCCTTTCCCCTTTCCCCTCTCTTACTCTTTCCCCTGCCAGCCGGCTCAACCCCCCCCCTCCCCCCTCCCCTCCCTTTCCTCTTCTCCTCCCCGCTCCCCCAATGTCATTAGAACCGCGCGCCCCTCCTCCCTTCCTCTCCACCTCACCCCTCCCCCCCTCCCTCCCCCCCTTCCTCTCTCCCCAGGCGCCGCTGGCTGCCTCCGCCCTTCCGCTGGGGTTGGGTAAGGGCAGACGCCAGCCAGCCCCGCCAACCCCAGCCAGCAGGGCGGCCGCGCTGCCAACACCACCGCCACCGCCGCCACCACCACAACCTCACGTCCCGCTTCACCTCCGTCCGTCCGGCCTTCGAGATGCTTCGTCCCTATTTCGTGCGCCGTCGCAGTCACGTACGCACGCACGCACGCACGTATACAGAACATGTACACATGAGCACGCACGCACGTATACAGAACATGTACACATGAGCACGCATGCACACACACACACACACACACACACACACACACACACACACACACTCACTCACTACACACACACACACACTAACACACACACACACACACACACACACACACACACACACACACTCACTCACTCACTACACACACTACACACACACACACACACACACACACACACACACACACACACACACACTCACTCACTACACACACACACACACACACACACACACACACACACACACACACACAAACATACACACACACACACACACACTACTCAGTCACACACACAGAGGCGCGGGTTTCATTTCCTTCGGTTGACGACGAGTCACTGTCAAAAGAAAACCTCAAAAGGGTTGGGTGATTAGCCGACCGTGAAACCCCTCTCCATCCCCCACCCTCACCCCAACCCCCAACCCCCGGGGGAGGAAACGCCAGCATGAGTCTCGGTGTTGTTATAACGGGTCTCGCCACCCCGCTCGGGTTGTAAACTAACAACTTTGAAACTTGACCAAGATTTCTGACACAGCACGCCGTCGTCTGATGAAACTGCTGCAGTCATAAGAAAAAAAAAAAATGAATAAAAAAAATAGGAATAAGAATAAATCACGTTACAAAGCGGCTATGTATTAAACAGGGAGTGCCGGCGTGTATAATTTATGCAACATTTCTCAAAATGAATATGCTGTATGCAAGGATTAGCAAGAAGATCCGTAGACGATATGAATGTTTGTTCAGTTATCACCTACATAATACAAAGCCTTCATCACACATCTCGTGTCAGATAAAATGTTTACATGTATAACTAACCTATGTTTTCTGAAACAATAGCAGCGCTGATATTCTATTTTTACACCAACATCGTTTGAATAACTGAAAAGGCTGAACAAATGCGCTACTCCAACATTTTTGAACGCATTAACACCACACTGTAACAATACCACGAACCTCCCCCCTCCCCCCCCACCCCCAACCCCTGTGCTATGAGGCTAAACATTGTCAACCACTCTGAACAGAAACGAATATTCATAAATAAATAAAAAAGGGCTCTCCATCGCCTGAAACCTTTTGAAAGCTCTCATGAAAGTATAAATCAACATAACTCATACTGGCAGAGCGCTTCCCCCCCCCACGCCCCTCTCCCGTCCCCCTCTCTAGAACCCCACTCTCCTCCCCCCCCTCCCGCCCCGTCACCCCTCTCTAGAACCCCACTCTCCCGTCCCCCTCTCTAGAACCCCTCTCTCCTCCCCCCCTCTAGAACCCCTCTCCCCTCCCCCCGTCTCCCCCATCCCCCGGCAAACACGCACCTTCCACTCTAGAATACATCCAATCCACCCATAGCACACACTGTCAGCTCAGCATGCCAAGCCCTCATTCATAATTTACATTCGCCTCATGTCCATCCGTCTGTGTCGGGTGGAATGATCCGACAGCAGAGGAGAGGCCCAGTCGAGGTGGTTGTATACATACATACACGCATACAGGGTCGGGCTGTATACATAATTCTGTGTATACTTTCCGTGGTGGATTATCAGCCTCCGGCCCTAGGGTGGGGCGAAATTCGTGGATGGTTATTTTAACGGGGCCCGCGCACGCTGTATAATTTGCGTATTTTTGTATTTTATTCATGAAGCACTATGCTGGGAATACGGGGAAATATGAGGGCGGGATTAATTCCTCGCGGACGACAGATTACATTAGCGTTTCATTAAATCCACACGAAACTTCATAACACACTTCTATCGATCCCGTCCTTTTCGCTGATTGGCTGCTTAGGTTGGCTCATGTATGGCTGGTGCGCGATAACACTCCTCTGTCTCGTATACTTTTAATAACTTCGCGGAAGTTGTTTTTAGAATGACGTTGGAAATACCAGCTGGGTTTTCTGACGTTGAGAAAACTACATACGAAACGTCACCTTTAAACGCAGCGCGTTCTTTAGAATAATAAAAAAGAGTGCAAAACGAATGCGAGCAACTTTAATCATTGCGACAGATCTATTAAACATCTGTTTGGTTGGAGCAGAACTCGGGAAAAACAGGTTATCTTATTTCTGCTAGCACCGACAACAGCACTGCCGGTGCTAGCTAGCCTCGCGTCGGGTGCTGACTCACCCTCACCATCCGTGCTACTTGAGTGGGCGCCCCGTATATAATGACGGGTGGATGACTGATGCGTGTCACACACACACATACGGTTTTTATTTCTTTCCCCGAGCCCATGCCATTATTGTGAGGGAGCCGGCAGACAGAATGATGACCGTGTTCAGGCGATATAGCCCTCCCCCCCCCTCCTCCGTGAAAAATGCCAGAAAATGGTGAAATATACGAGGCCGTCAGGGAACGCCAGCCAGCCAACCATTACGTGGATAAATGGTGAGGCCTGCGGGACCTCGTGCGAGGCTACGAGACAGACGCAGCAGTGCTCGCTTCCCCCCTCCCCCCTCCCTCCCCCACCCCCACCCCGCGCTCAAAGCCTCAAAGCCGTGTGCTCGAACACCAACCACGCCGAGACTTTAGTTCCGTTTGAATTAATTATAATCGAGCACGAGTCAGCCAGCATTCATGAGGCACAATAGGTAAATGCCGCATGGATTTCTGCAGGGGCGGGGGGGGGAGGGGGGGCAGCTAGATGGGGGATGGATTTACGGTTCTCTCTCTCTCTTTCTCTCCCATTGGAATACATGTACAGTGCTGGCTAATTTAAATTCCTCCCCACGCCAACATGGAAGCCCGAGTCGGGGGGGGGGGGGGCGGAGCGCACCTGCAGGGGTCGAGAGCAGCATGGTTGTGGTTGTCGGTGCGGGTGTGGGCGTGTGTGGATGGAAGCGCCGTCCTCATGCTGCAGAAAAACCCACCAAACGGGCTGACAACTTCAACCAGTTGCAATTTCTTTAAGAGCCAGCTGGCTGTTCTAGCTAGAAATGATGGAAATTAAGAAGCACTTCAGATGGGGAGGAATAAATAGATAGACAGACTCGCTTGGTGATGATGAATATAATGTGTGAGATGGTGAGGTATTGAGCGGCAAGAGCAGAACATGCATTATGCATTACACTTCAGTTTATCTTCTACATTCAGTGAAGTGTACGTGATAGAACACACCATAACAACACAAATAAATTACGTAAGAAAAATAGGCGCCGCATACGAACGCCGCCGCGGCCATGTAGCTCTTTTTTTCAAAGCACCACCAATTTCCCCGTATTGGGGATATGTATCTATACACCCCAATTAGAATGCGCTTCAGTGTATGCCCTTTGTGTAAACATGCTGAATGTTGGTGAATAGGAACACTGGGGGCCGTTACCATGCCAACCGGGTGTATTTCAGACCATCAATTTTCTTCCCCTGCACCCCCTAGGCTGGTACGTTCCTCACGCTGATTGGTTAGGTGGCGTGGAACGCGACCGCTGATTGGTCAGGTGACTGGAAACTCGCGCGGGGATTGGTCAGGTGGTGATGATAGTGACTGGAGATTGGCTGTGTGTAATGGTGCAGCTGGTTCAAGCTGGGGGAAGGGAGGGGGGGAGTGGGGGAGGGGGAGGGAGAGGGACTGGTTCGTCCATGGGGCTTGGAGGAGGAGGAGGGGGAGGGGGAGGACCGGGAGAGGAGGGGAGGGGGTAGGGGACATGGGGGCTGGCTGGTCCATGGGGATTGGGGGACGGGGGGGGGGGGTTATACAGCGAACCCGGGAACCTTCTTCAACCTACCCATGGCCTGTAGACCTGGACTTGCCGCAACACAGTATACACTATCTTCTGTTGTCGCCACTGTACCGCGTGCTACAGGCGATCCTTGCAGTGTGTGACGTCATTCATTATACGATAGTGAAGGATAGTGAGACGTGGGGGTCGAGTTGCCAGTGGCTGATTTTTTTTTGAAGCTGTCAACTCGTTCGCCATCTGCGACGCCATCTTCCGTACCGACCGCGTTCTAATGGGTGCTAGAAACCAGCTGTAGATGGTTAGTGATGGTTTGTTTACCGTTAAATAGTCGATAGTTTCAGCTGGATGGACTTGGTTCACGGAAACAGAAATGTACGTTTCCTTTTTGATGGTGAAATATGGTGAAGTGTGTTTGTTAAGTGACGGTTGATGTATTATTGAAGATTTGAAAAGTGATGTGAGGAATTTTGACGGTTAGTGAGTGTGTGTGTGTGTGCGTGTGCGTGTGTGTGTGTGTGTGTGTGTGTGTGTGTGTGTGTGTGTGTGTTTATATGATTGTGTGTGTGTGTTTATGTGATTGTGTGTGTGTTTGTTTGTGTATTTGTTTATGTGTGTTTGTTTACGTGCACGTTTGATTGCATTTATATGTGTACGTTTAAACATGTGTAATCGTATAGACCTGCATACACACACACATACTAAAGCGTGTCAGTAAACATTCCCGAAAATGAAAATGTTCGGTGAATAAGGGAGTGTATCTAGTGAGTGAGGAAGAGTGTGTGTGTGTGTCTACAGTGACTCACCGCTCGACGCTCACCATCACTGAATCGGCGATTGCAAAGCTTATCATGGTGGTTCAGTGAAGGGGGAAGAGGGAGGGGAGGGAAGGGGGGGGGGGATTCCCAGAGAACCGTGGTCGGGTTTGCACGTTCCATACATAATTGATGTGTTGAAACTCTACGGGTGCAGGAAGTGATGTTATCTGACAAAACGTAAAACATTTATCGATAAATACGAGTTGACTGTTGTTGTTTTTTTCCCGACCCGGATTACTAATAGTGATTATGTGGCTTTATGGTGTCACTAGCTGACGGATATAGTGAGTGTAGTCGTATATCCCCGGCCGTGTAATTAGGAAAACTTGACTTTTTGGGTGGTGTGATATAGACCAGTCTCTATAGTCTTTTATGATGTATTGTGTTTGTA
>BOPN01000929.1:292619-302619 GCA_017312705.2 Penaeus japonicus
CACCCACACTCCTCAAGGATGCTGTTAGGCGAACATCTGGAAGAGAGGATGCGAGGAGGGAAGGATAACTCGGTGGTAAGGATTATTTCGTGTTTATTATTTTCGAAGTTTGCTCTCTCTCTCTCTCTCTCCTTTTGTCTCTCCTTCTTTCTCTTTCTCTTTCTCTCTCTTTTTGTCTCTCCTTCTCTCTCTTTCTCTTTCTCTGTCTTTACCTCTCTCTCTCTCTCTTTCTCTTTCTCTCTCTTTCTCATTCTTTGTATTTCTTTATCTCCTTTTCTTTGTCTCTTTCTGTCTCTGACTTTCTTTTTTTCTCTTTTTTATTTATCTCTTTCTGTCATGGTCTGTCTGTTTNCCCCATCCCCTTCCACTTTTTTTTCTCTCACCTTTCCACGTCTCTTCCGTCTGTGTATTTAACTCACATTCCCTGCGGCCGTCTGTGTTCTCTCTATGGTTGCATCTTCCTTAATTGCATTTGATTGCTTTCATTGGGAACGACGATTGGTACGACTAAGGGCATGATTTATTTTTGTTTTTGTTTTGTTTTGTGTTCTTAATTTATGATCGGAATTATTATTGTGTTGTGTTGTTGTTTTGACATTGTTTTGATATTCATTTATGCATACGCAGAAACATAAATAGAGAAACGCACGCGGACACACACACACACACACACACACACACACACACACACACACACACACACACACACAGTTTTTCCTTGCTACCACGATATTAACAATAAACCATTTACCTTCTTTGTTTACTACTTGTTTTACTTGCTTTACAAAGGTCATGCACAAGCGGGTGGTTGTAGGGCCCATAATACATCAGATTAATGTATTCCTTTAGATATAAAGTAATACAATAAACCAAAGTCAATATTAACATATGGATACACACACACACACACACACACATCCATCCATACATACATACATATATACGTTAATGCATACATACACACATTTTCTTTTTCGTTTTCTAGAACAGAAGAAAAATAAATATTTGGTCACCACGTCTATGGATATATTGGTTGTCCTCTTACTGTATATGGAAAATGGTTTTGATTCCCCCATTTTCACCTTTCGCAGCTAAATCATTCTTTCAATTCGAGTCCCATTTTTATCATTAACTTAAATGGAATCCCTGCTAAGTGCTTGCATGAGTTAGCAACATTTCGTGCATTGATATGCCGTCTATTTCACTTCTGACGAGCGCCATCTATCCATGTCAAGAAGAATGATTGGTCTAATCCTACCTACTGCTTTAATCGCTTCTCTGGCTAAAGTTTTATGATAGTTTTCCTAATATCTATTGCTATGTGTGATACCTCTCCTTCAAATCCTAATATCTATTACTGCGTCTGATATATCTCCTTCAAATCCTAATATCTATTACTGCGTCTGATATCTCTCCTTCAAATCCTAATATCTATTACTGCGTCTAATATCTCTCCTTCAAATCCTAATATCTATCGCTACGTGTGATATCTCTCCTTCAAATCCTAATATCTATTGTTGCGTGTGAGATCTTCAAATCCTAATATCTATTGCTATGTGTGATACCTCTCCTTCAAATCCTAATATCTATTACTGCGTCTGATATATCTCCTTCAAATCCTAATATCTACTACTGCGTCTAATATCTCTCCTTCAAATCCTAATATCTATCGCTGCGTGTGATATCTCTCCTTCAAATATCCAGTGGCGTTCCCTAGGGCCCTGTCCTTTCTCCCACTCTCTTCCTCTTCCATTGAGTTGGCGACTTCGAGAAATTCGAGACATGGACTCCTTTTTTTATATATTTCTTCAACTCTCCTTTTGTAGATTGCGTAATTACCTCTGACTCGTCTTTGAGAATGGTTTGAATTTCTAAATTTGATACTGCCGCGTCAATCCTTGTACAGTGCTGCTTGTATTTCCTTGTATTTGTGCATAACAGAAGATTACATTTATTAACTCGGTTGATGATTATGCGTGTGTTTGTGTATGTGTATGTGTAATATTTCACGGGGATTTATATCATATTTTTTCACCATTAATGTTGCTTCTAACGTGTGTGGTGTCATGACCAGTGCATCAGGAAAGTCGACCGTCATTAAGACTTTTTTCCCGATTCTAGTTGCGTTCATATATATGTGTATGTGTGTGAGTCACGTTGCAATAATAGTAATTAATCTATCGGGTAAAAACACGTACGTCCCGAGGAAAGAAGTGCATGACCACGGCAACATCAATGGAGACATACAGTCTGGTTGCTTGGAGTGCATGACCTAGGATTTTTCTTTGTTGAACGCTGTTGTTGCGTTATTTATATTGGTATTCTTGTTACCGTTATTCTTCTTGTTGTTATTGTTAGTAATCGTAAGAGCAGTAGTGTTGGCATTAGTAATAATGACGGTACTTGTTTTTAACTTAATCATCATGGGTTACTACCACTGTAGTTGATATCAATATTGTCTTTTGTTTTTGTGATGATTATAAACACTATGATTATTCCATTTCTTTCATGATATTCACGGTCCCTATAAATACATTTGTCATTATGATATTCATCATAAGTATTACCATCAAAGAAAAGTCAAATTCTTTCACTAATATAAGAAAAGCTTTTATTTGGCACTTTTCTTTCTGAGTGTATGTAGGCTTGGGAAAGGTAAGATATAGTAGGCCTATAAGGAGTGTTTAAGTCTTCGTTTGGAGATTGCAGAGAAGGGGAGCCTAGCAGAGGGCGCTGTGCCGTATCTGATGTGTAATAGTTTGAGGTGGCTGTATGTATATATTTTTCATTTTTATTTAATGATGCGCATTACATACACCAGGTGTTGTTGTTCAGGTGTTTTGTATAGTCATCGTTCAACCTTTGATTATGGTGCGGATCTTACAGCTATTGCACACGAGAGGGAGAAGGGGGGGGGGGGGGGGGAGAGAGAGAGAGAGAGTGAGTGAGAGAGAGAGAGAGAGAGAAAGAGGAAGAGAAAAGGAAGATGGAGAGAGAGGGAGGGTGGGAGAGCGAGAAAGAGAGGGAGGGGAGAGAGAGAGAGAGAGGGAGAGGTGGATGTGAGGTTAGAACTTAGGGGGATGGGCGTGGTCATGTTGATTCTGCTTGGCAAGGGGGCGTGGCTGTGGGTCTTATTACAAACAGGTGAAGTAAGGGAGAATATTAGGAAATATTAGTTACAGGTAAATGAACTAATATAACATGATTGGCGCCACTGTAATACAAGATTGGATATGGTGTGTGTGTGTGTGTGTGTGTGTGTGTGTGTGTGTGTGTGTGTGTGTGTGTGTGTGTGTGTATGTATGTTTGTTGCGTGTATTTGCTACACTTGCCTAAGGTTAACTATCTAACATTGTATTTATTTTTAGCTTCCTCTATAAACTCCAGCAAAGTTTTTCTCTCTTTTTTTCTCTCTGCTGAAGTTTTGTAGAAGTTACTCATTTTGAGACACATTTCAGTTCATGAAAAAAAGTATATGTAGTGATGGGGGGGGGGGGGGTATAATGTCCCTTTGTGTCACTCGTTTCCATTCATCATTTGACTTCATAGTGATATCTTTTATCTCACTATATTGTTTGTTATCTTTTCGGTCGGTATTATGATTATATTTTTTTTCACCTTATCATCATCATTAACATCATCACCATCCTTCTCCTCACCATCATCACCAGTACCACCATCTTCCTCCGTTTCACCATTACAACCACGACTATCATCACTACCGTCATCACCATATAGTTTTATTTATGATCATTTTCACCATACATTCCCCCATATGTTTTTTTTTTTTTTTTTTTTTTTTTTTTTTTTAATAACATACGTTCTCACTTGTATGATTACCATAGTGAGTGAATGATGTATTATTTTATGTTCTATTGTATTGTGTTTTCAGCCTTGGGAGGAATATATCCGTGGCTTGGTTAAGGGGCGTGGCAGAATGTACTATCATAGTGAGAGGCGTGGCATACTGGTTGAACATGGTTTGGGGGGAGGGGGGAGGGGGAGGGGGAGGGGGAGGGGGCGGGGGCGGGGGTGATAGGCCTTCTCCCCTCGTTCTCTCTGTCTTTCTTACTCTTTCTTTCTTTCTTTCTTATTTTCTCTCTCCCTCTCTCTCTTTCATATCTCTTTCTCTTCTCTCTCTCTTCTCTCTCTCTCTCTCTCTCTCTCTCTCTCTCTCTCCTCTCTCTCTCTCTCTCTCTTATTCTCTCTCTTTCTCCCCCTCCCTGTCTCTCTATCTCTCTCCTCTCATACCTCTCTCACTCTCTCTTATTTTCTCTCTTTCTCTTATTTTCTCTCTTTCTCTTTCTCTATCTTTCTCTCCTCTCATATCTTTCATTTTCTCTCTCTTTCTCCCCCTCCCTGCCTCTCTATCTCTCTCTCTTTCTCTCTCATACCTCTCTCTCTCTTTCTCTTTCTCTATCTTTCTCTCTCTCCTCTCATCTCTCTTATATCTTTCTCTTTTTCTCTCTATCCCCCCTTCTCTCTCTCTCTCTCTCTCTCGCTCTCCCTCTCTCTCTATCTTTCTCTCCTCTCATCTCTCTCATCTCTCTCTCCCTCCCTCCCTCTCTCTCTCTCTCTCTCTCTCTCTCTCTCTCTCTCTCTCTCTCTCTCTCTCTCTCTCTCTCTCTCGTTTTTTTTCCTGCTCTTCTAGGCCACAAATGCAGTTTTGAAGTGGCGATGCCCATTAACACGTGCAGGGGACATGGCAACTCTACCTTCAAGTTAGGAGTTGCGGCAACCCTAGCTTTAAGTTAGGGAGGCGTGGCAACCCTGTCATTTTAGCGAGGGAAGCTGTGCACCTTTTGGCCCTGCTAAGGTGTTGCAAGGTGTTGTAAGGGTCTTATTTGCATGTCTTTTGGCAACGAGGCGACGTTGCAGTCCTCGTAGTGGTTTTGAGGATCTTGGGTTGTGTTCTTTCTTTGTTCGTGGTTTGTTGTTTTGGTTGGGTTTGTGTAGGGTGAGGGTGTGGGTGTGGTGTAAGGTGGTATTGGTTGGCTTAGTACCACTAGATATCTCACTTGAGGAAAGTTGGCACCGGCAACGTCTCGTGTCAGAAGGGTTGGCACGGTCTCCTCAGGGTTAGGTAGTGTGGTTGGCACCCCAGACCACATTGCAGGTTGGCAAATTGGCAACTTCGGTGCTGTCAAAGTTACTGGTGTCATTAGGGTATACCACTACCATTACCATCACCATCGCCACCATCCTTGGTGTAGCATTCTGTCAGACACCAAACCTGACATACATCCCTTTCAACTCTTAACCACACCGAGACGAACCACAACATGACAACCACAAAACCACCGTCTCGGAAGTTACGACTGGAAGCACTGTTGCATCGCTAATGGCACTCGATGGTGGATAACGAGCAGGAAACGAGCGGGAGACTAATCAGCTGGTGCTCGCAAAGACTAATCATCAGCTGGTGCTCGCAGACTAATCAGCTGGTGCTCGCAAAGACTAATCATCAGCTGGTGCTCGTAGACTAATCAGCTGGTGCTCGCAAAGACTAATCATCAGCTGGTGCTCGCAGACTAATCAGTTAGTGCTCGCAAAGACTAATCATCAGCTGGTGCTCTCAAAGACTAATCAGCTGGTGCTCTCAAAGACTAATCAGCTGGTGCTCGTAGACTAATCAGCTGGTGTTCGTACTCGTTGCCTCCGTTCCCCTTTCCTCTTCGTCATGAGGAGGAGGGAGTCCTTAGGTTCTAGGTCGGTGTTGGGGGGGGAAGGGGGGTGTACAAGGTTGTTAGGTCCTAGATAGTTGTTAAGAATCGTTCTATTAGTCAGAACGAATGACAAAAAATAGGTATTTAACTCAAAATACCATTAATACGGATATTAAAAATGTACCTTAGAGCGTCCTTTCTGTAAAATATGTAAAAAAAACAAAAAAAAAAACAAGACGCTGCAGTATAGCGAATTCGCATAAGAAAACGAAAACATTATTAAAAGTGTAGATCGAAGAACGTAGATAAGGAAGAAATTACATAACTTGAAGAACTACAGAAGAGCCATAACAGTTGAAGATAGCGAAGCGAAGCGGGAGCTAGTGAGTGAGAATAGTGACATACAGTGTGAGACAGACAGACAGACACACACAAGCAAGGGGTTGTGTCTACTGGCTGATTGAGGGGTTTGTTATGTCATCAAAGGGGGTAATAGGGGTTGGGGAGGGGGAGGGGGGATAGTGGTAAAGTCTACTTTCTTTTAAGGTTGTTCGCTAGTCTGTTTTATTTATTCATTAATATTGTTGATGTTTTTTATTATTGTTTTGTTATTGCAATTCATTACCTCCTACTACCACCACCATTACGACCAATGCTAACTACTTTTACTACTACTACTACTATTACTACTACTACTACTTCTACTACCATCACCCACTAAAATTCCTCATCCTTATCACTCTCATTATAATTTTCCATCATTTTTGTTGAGGTGAGGGAGAGAGAGAGAGAGAGAGAGAGAGAGAGAGAGAGAGAGAGAGAGAGAGAGAGAGAGGGAGAAGAGAAGAAAGAGAGAAAGAATGAGAGAGAGAGAAAGAGAGAGAGAGGGGGAGACAGAGAAAGACAGAGAGAGAGAGAGAGAGAGAGAAAGAGAGAGAGATAGAGAGAGAGAGAGAGAGAGAGAGAGAGAGAGAGAGAGAGAGGAGAGAGAGAGAGAGAAAGAAAGAGAGAGAGCGAGAGCAGAGAGAGCCACACAGGAGTTGCAGTGGGCTTTGGGAATTCAAATATGTGGTTTGAGGTGGGGTTTGGTTTGCAGTAAGGGAGGGGGGGTAGGGAGAAGGGGAGGTGGAGGGTGTTTGGGTGGATCTTGCCGATTTGGGGTTGTTTGCAACGTTGATGAGAGTGTCAGGAAGTGAAGAGCTACAGTATGCAAATGAGGGGAATATTAATTTTAATTTTTGTCTGTAATATAACAATATGGCGTTTTAGTTATTGTGGTGCTGTTATTTAATTGGTATTGTACTTATTATGTTTAGTATTATTTTATGAGTGTTATTATTATTGTTGTTATTCTAACCGCGCTGTAATTATTAGTTTGTTATTACAATCATCATCGGAACCACCACCATCGTCATCGCCATCATCACCACCACCACCGTCACCATCATCCGCAGATATAAAGAAAGTAGACGGAGGATATAGAGAGAAGGACGGCGTGATGGAGACGAAGAGAGGTTGGCAATTGGGAAAGAGAGGAGGGCGAGAGAGAGAGAGAGAGAGAGAGAGAGAGAGAGAGAGAGAGAGAGAGAGAGAGAGAGGGGGGGGGGAAGGGAAGGGATAGAAGAGGAGAATGATGAGGATTATGAGGATGAGATGGAGGTGGAGGAAGAGGATGAGATGGAGGTGGAGGAAGTGGAAGAGGAGGAGGAAGAGGGAGAGAATGAGAAAGAGGAGGAGAAGAAGAAGAAGAAGAAGTGGCGAAGGTGAAGGAGAAGGAGGAAGAATAAGAAGAGGTTGAGGAGAAGGTGGAGCTGGAGGTGAAGGAGAAGGAGAAGGTGAAAGTGAAAGAGGAAGAAGAGGTTGAGGAAGAAGAAGAAAAGTTGAAAGAGGAGGAAAGGGAAGGGCAAGTCTTGAGACAAATTATTCCGTGTATAGGGTTTGGGGAGAGGAGAGGAGAGGAGAAGCGAAGGGGAGAGAGAAAAATGGGAGAGGAAGGGGAGATGCATGGATGGAGGGAGGAGGGGAGGGGGAGGGGAGGGAAGAAACAAATGGGGGGGGGGCACACTAAAGGCAAGAAGGAAGGCGATCTTGGGAGATTAATGTAGATATCGGGGAGGAGAGGTGGGGGAGGGAGGATAGGGGGTCGAAGGGGAGAGCTTCAGGTAAGGGAGACGGAGGGAGGGGGGTCCCGGGGAGAGCTCAGGTAAGGGAGACGGAGGGAGGGGGGAGAGGGGGGGGTCGAAGAGGGGGAGAGGCTCCAGGTAAGGGAGACGGAGGGAGGAGGGGTGCTTCCGAGACAATCTTTTTTGAAATTTTGTTTATATTCTTACAAGGTTTTTTGGGCGTAGTATTATTACATGAGTCATTGGCCTCACGTTTGCGTTGTAGGTGTCATGCACGTTTCTGGAGGATAGCACGAGCGTTTTGATGGTGATATGGCTGTGCATGACGTACCTTCCATGGCTTAGTGGTTCCATGCACGTTTTTTTCTCTGACGTCATGTTAAAACGGACGTGCTCTTGTCGATGCTGTGTATGTGTTGATGATATCATGCACTCGGTAAAATTATCATAATGGCTTTTGCCAATGGCACTCTCGATTTGAAGATGCCACCCTTGGACGATGGTATCATCCACTTATCCATCGTGCTATGTTAATTTATGTTTATGCCTTATATATGCTGACATCATGCACTTACTAATTGCACCATAAATATCGTAACACAGTCTTGCACATGTTCCAAAATGTACTCGACGCATCAAAAGTATCGTGCAAGCATATAATCACGATATCATGCACTAGCTAACTGCATCGTGGATATGACAGAAGTGCCATGCAGGTGTTAATGGCAAATACAGGCCATGGTGTCATCTTCACAAATGATGGTTTCGTACCATAAGTGACGGCAGAGGAAGAAATGGAAAACGAAAATGAGGATGAAATGAGAAGAGAAAGGGAGATGGAAGATGGAAGGAAGGAGGTGGTGGTGATGGTGGTCACGTGACGGAAGTTTAGGTGGAAGTGCATGTGGAGGTAGTGGTGGTGATGGTGCCACGTGGTGGTAGGGACGGGAAGTGTAAGTGGAAGGAGAAGAGGAGGTAGATGTGGAAAGAGGAAAGAAGATAAGGTAAATGTGGAAGGAGTAGGGAGGAGAGGGGTGGAGGTGAAGGTAAAGGTGGAGGTGGAGGTGGAGGTGGTACAACAACAATAACAACAACAAAAAATAAGAAAGGAATCAAACGAGAGACAGCTAACTGAACACGAGAAAAAAAAGACTAACGAAATAGCGTACTGAACACAGGCCGTAACACAGAAATAACACTCACGGACCCCAATGACCTCCCGATATTCCATGCGGAGTGGAACGGAATTATTAGCACAACAAGCACAGAACAGGCCGCGTTATGTAGGAGAGTGATCAGTGTCAGACCATAACATTAGTGGTTTTATTAACTGCCGTATAGATGCGAGTGAGAGTACGTTTCTTATTTATGAATGAGAGAGCGTGTTTAGGCAACGTAGGGGTTGTTGATATAAAACTATCGGTGGGGGCGGGGGGGGTTAGTAAACTGCCTGAGTTTTACCTTGAAAATAACTAGGTTACCTAGTTTGTGGTAATCAACTCGATATACTGCCTAGTTAGTGGAAATCAACAAGGTGTATTGCCTAGTTAGTGGAAATCAACAAGGTGTACTGCCTAGTTAGTGGAAATCAACAAGGTGTACTGCCTAGTTAGTGGAAATCGACAAGGTGTACTGCCTAGTTAGTGGAAATCAACAAGGTGTACTGCCTAGTTAGTGGAAATCGACAAGGTGTGCTGCCTAGTTAAAGGAAATCGACAAGGTGTACTGCCTAGTTAGTGGAAATCAACAAGGTGTACTGCTAGTTGAACGGAAATCAACAAGGTGTACTGCCTAGTTAGTGGAAATCAACAAGGTGTACTGCCTAGTTAGTGGAAATCAACAAGGTGTACTGCCTAGTTAGTGGAAATCGACAAGGTGTACTGCCTAGTTAGTGGAAATCGACAAGGTGTGCTGCCTAGTTAAAGGAAATCGACAAGGTGTACTGCCTAGTTAGTGGAAATCGACAAGGTGTACTGCCTAGTTAGTGGAAATCGACAAGGTGTGCTGCCTAGTTAAAGGAAATCGACAAGGTGTACTGCCTAGTTAGTGGAAATCAACAAGGTGTACTGCCTAGTTAGTGGAAATCGACAAGGTGTACTGCCTAGTTAGTGGAAATCAACAAGGTGTACTGCCTAGTTAGTGGAAACCGACAAAGTGTACTGCCTAGTTAGTGGATATTAACCAGGTATACTGCCTAGTTAGTGGAAACCG
>BOPN01000929.1:307619-310119 GCA_017312705.2 Penaeus japonicus
GAGTGTTGTCAGTGGAGCCTAGGTGTTGGCAATCGGTTGACAGTGTGGTTCCATGTGTGCAGTGTTATCATCAGTGTTGGTGTTCGAACGTTTTATGGTGATTGCCACTCCTTCAATCGGCAAGTCAGTGATTAGTCAGCCTCCTCTGAGAGAGCTGAGCAACCCGAGTGTTTTCATAACATCTTAGCGTTGTGCTTTATGTCATCGGATTTATGTCAGCACATTCGTATAGTGTTGCTCGTGTACCAGTGCTGTGTTATCGAGTTCCCTAACACCACATCAGCATATCCGTGCTGTGCTATCCGGGTGTCGTAGTGTAGCGTGTTGACACTTGATCTCTTTGCCTTGGGACTTCTGCCGTGTTGTCAATAAGTGAAGGGAAACCCAGTGTTGTTTACATTGCCAACCGAACATTGCATACGTTAGTCAAGTAAGTGGTCTTGCAATAGTTTTGAAACACCGTCCAGATTCCCGCCACTGCGTTGGACGACCCGACTCGACCCGTTCCCGTTCGTTTCGGTGGTTCGTTCGTTCGAGTGGTCCGTTTTGACACTTGAAGCTGTTGAAGCTGTTTTTCGTCGAGGAACTTTTGAGATCTTTGTTTTTGTTTGTTTTTTCATTTGTCAGAAGCTTATGTCGTTTTAGAGGTGTTCTGGAAGATGTCGTGCTATTGCTTGCTAAGGGTAGGGGGTGAGGGGGGCCTGGGGGGGCTGGTGGTGGTGTTTGTCACTTTGGTCTTCAATTGTAGCTTCATCTGAGGGTTTCGTTAAATCATTGGCGTTTGTGTTTATTTATCTTTTTTATTATTATTCTTAGCTGCATTGTTGCATGGCACACTTATTCCTCTTTGGTGCTTGGATATGTAGTGTTGTTGATGTTGTTGTTTTTCCCCTTGACCTTTAGGACATAAAATGATAGGTCTGGATTATTATTCTTACGTTTTTTGTTGTTGTTGTTTGTTTGTTTGTTTGTTTTTGGTACAGGCCCATGGATCTCAGTTTGAATTATGTGTCTGTTTTGGTTTCCTTTCTTTTTTTCTTTTCTTTTTTACTTCACTTTTATCAGGAAATCAGAGAAAGCTTCTTGTTGATAACCAATCTACTCTTTATTGTTTACAGTGGATCTGAGTTATCTGAAATGCAGACCGCAAGAAAAATGTATCAGATGAATTGTGTGTGTGTGTGTATGCATATATAAGCGCATAGATTTATGATGATTAACTTTCTGTTTCATAGTTAATCACCTTAAAAGTGAATTGTTTACACATGTCTGAGAAAAGATGTCATAGTGTAACAACACACACACACACACACACATACACACACACACACACACACACACACACACACACACACACACACACACACACACACACACACACACACACACAAACACATACATACATACACACACACACACACACACACACACACACACACACACACACACACACACGCGCGCAAACAACCACCACAACAACAAACAAGTAAAAGCCACTTGCATTCGATTACAAGGAACAATTAAGAGTTGGAATAATGATCAATTTTTCGATTTTATTGACTGGAGAAATTATGAAGTAAAGAGATGGAGGAAAATGGAGAAAGTAGCGGGGGGAGAAGGAAGGAGAGAAGGAAAGAGAGAAGGAAGGGGGAAAAGGGAAAGGATTTGGGAGAGAGGGAAGAAAGGAAGGGAGAGGAGAGAGGGGAGAGGGAGGAGGAAGGAATGAGAAGGAGAGGATCGAGATATAAAAAACAAGTTGAGGAAAAGAAAAGGAAGGGGAAAGGGGATAGACAGTAATTGCAGAGGGAGGAAGAGAAAAGGGCAAGGGAAGGGTAGATGGAGTGAGATAAAGGGGAATGAAAGAGGTAGGGAAAAAAAGGGAAGTTAGGAGGGAGGGGATAAGGGCAGGAGGAGAGGGAGGAGATGAACCAGGAAGGCGAGAGGGAGATAGGAGGATGGATAAGGGGAGAGGGGAAGGAGGGGAGGAAGAAAGAGGCAGTCTAGGGGAAAATGCAAAAAAGGAAAAGAGACAGGAAAATCGTGAGGAATACGTGTGTCAAGATGAAGAGGGAAGGGTGGAAAGAGAAAAGATAAAAGTAGACAAACGATCAGAGAGAGAGAGAGAGAGAGAGAGAGAGAGAGAGAGAGAGAGAGAGAATCAACAAAGCATGAAAGAAAAATGTTTAGAAAAAGAAAAAAAAATATATGATAGACAGAGAAGGGAAATGGCAAGGAGAAGGGAGAGAGAGAGAAAAAAGGAAAAAGAAAGGGAGAGGGAGAGAGTAAGAAGAAGAGAGAGAGAGGGAGGGAGAAAGAAAAGGGAAAGAGACGGAGAGGGAGAAAGAAGGGGAATGAAAGAGGAAGAAGGAGAAAGAAAGGGGGAAAGAGCGAGGAAGAGGGATAGAGAAAAGGAGAAAGAGAGAGAGGGAGAGAGAAAGCCGAGACCCTCTCTATGCAGGAATGGAGAATAAAAAGAAGAAGGAAAGATTAAAGAGAAGGT
>BOPN01000929.1:317619-340119 GCA_017312705.2 Penaeus japonicus
GAGAGAGAGAGAGAGAGAGAGAGAGAGGGAGAGAGAGAGAGAGAGAGAGAGAGAGAGAGAGAGAGAGAGAGATTCAGAGACAGAGAAAGAGAAAGAGAGAGAGGGGGGGAGTGGTAGAGGGATTCAATAATTGGCTATTTTTATCATTCAGTTCACTGTATAGAGAGTATAAACATAATTGTTTTTTTTATTGTTTCTTTTTTCAACCTGACACACATTATTTACCTCTGCAAACTCAGGCTCCGCGTGTTATACAAGAGGGAAGAAGGCATAGGAAGACTTTGTTACTGGAGTGTTATTTTTTAAGATACCTTACCTGCCCGACACTCACTCTCGTAAACACACACGCACACACACACCCACACACTCACTCTCACTCTCACTCTCACACACTCACTCACACTCTCACTCTCACTCACTCTCACTCTCACTCTCACTCTCACTCACACTCACTCTCACTCTCACTCTCACTCTCACTCACTCTCACTCTCACTCTCACTCTCACTCTCACTTTCACTCACTCACTCACTCACTTTCACTCACACTCACACACGCACACACACACACACACACACACACACACACACACACACACACACACACACACACACACACACACACACACACACACACACACACACGCACACACACACACACACACACACACACACACACACACACACACACACACACACACACACACACACACACACACACACACTTCTCTGCCTAGATTCCTTGTTGCCAGGGTCGGGACACGAGGCATAGACGAACCCTTTTAGGAGGGAGGGAGAGGGAAGGGGGAGGGAGAGGGAGAGGGAGAGGGAGAGGGAAGGAAAGGGAGGGAGGGAGGAGGAGAGGGAAGGAAAGGGAGGGGGAGGAGGAGGGGAGAGGGAGAGGAAGGGTAAGGGAGAGGGAGGGAAGGAAAGGGATGGGGGAGGGAGAGGGAGAAGGAGGGTAAGGGATGGGGGAGGGAGAGGTAGGGAGAGGGAGAGGGAAGGAAAGGGAGAGGGAGGGAGGAGGAGAGGGAGAGGGAGGGGAGAGGGGGGGGGGAGAGGAGGAGGATCCTACCTGTATATCCTACCTCCCGTAGATTCATATTGGTCACAGGTAGAGATTATTTCTTAGACTGATCGTGTGATTTCTTGTCGTTTCGTACATATCTTTTCTTTGTATGTGTGTGTCTGTGTGTGTGCGTGTGTTTGTGTGCGTGTGTGTGTGTGTGTGTGTGTGTGTGTGTGTGTGTGTGTGTGTGTGTGTGTGTGTGTGTGTGTGTGTGGGTGTGTGGGTGTGTGTGTCGTGATGAAAGAGACATCTGTACCATTTCCTATCCAGTAGACACATGCCTGTACACCCCGCCTCGTTTTCTTTTTCGCGTTCCGTTTTCTTTGTGCAAAACCTCCTCACATCCCGTTTTCTTTGTGTGTGCATTCCGTTTTCTATCGACACACTATTTAGCCCGTTTTATACGATCCCTCACGCCACGCCACCCCCTTTGACCTTCCTTCCTTGACCTCCTGCAGGAGCGGCGGCGATTTGACCATGTGAGGCTGAGGTGCCATGAACAGCAGGTTCGAGGTGTGCAACAGCAACAACGGCAACAGCAACGGCAGCAGCAGCAGCAGCGATCACACAAGCGAAGGCAGTAACGATCGGGTCATTGGAGCTGGGCATCGCACTCCGAGTACTCCCGTGGCCCAGGGTAGGTGTCAGATAGGGTTTTTTTTTTTTTCTCTTTCTCTGTCTCTGTTTTTCTTCTCTCTATATCTCTTTCTCTTTCTTTCTCTCTTTCTTTCTCTCTCTCTTTCTTTCTTTCTCTTTCTCTCTCTCTTTCTCTTTCTTTCTCTTTCTCTTTCTTTCTCTTTTTTTTTCTTTCTTTCTTTCTCTCTCTCTTGCTCTCTCTCTCTCTCTCTCTCTCTCTCTCTCTCTCTCTCACTGCCTCTCTCTCTCTCTCTCTCTCTCTCTCTCTCTCTCTCTCTCTCTCTCCCTCTCTCTCTCTCTCTCTCTCTCTCTCTCTCTCTCTCTCTCTCTCTCTCTCTCTTTTCTTTCTCCCCCCCCCCCCCCTCTCTCTCTCTATCTATCTATCTATCAACCTCTATTTTTTCTCTCTCCCCCCCTCCCTCCCTACCGCTACCACCTCCCTCTCTATCTGTTTATCTATCTATCTGTATCTTCTTCTCTCAGTGATTTAGTCTCTCTGCTCTCCTCCCTCCCTCCCTCACCCTCCCTCCCTCCCTCCTTCCCTCCCTCCCTCCATCTCACCCTCTTCTCATTCCTTCCTCCTCCCTACCTCTCCTATACCCTCCCCCTCTTCCTATCCTTCTTTTTTTTTCATTTGTATCTTTCTTATTTTTGTTCTTATTTACCCTTTTTATTTATTTATGTGTTGTTTTCCCCCAAGGTTTATCTCCAGCACGTGTTGGATCTTCTTTGGTTACATTTATAGTTTTTCTTAAGTTTGAGAAAGATATTATACATGATGTAAGTAATAGCAAGATAAGAAGAAGAAGGAGGAAGAAGAAGAAGGAGTAGGAGTAGAAGTAGGAGGAGGAGGAAGAAGAAGGAAAAGGAGGAGAAGAAGAAGAAGAAGAAGAAGAAGAAGAAGAAGAAGAAGAAGAAGAAGAAGAAGAAGAAGAAGAAGAAGGAGAAAAAGAAGAAGAAAATGATGATAAAAAAACAGATGAAGAAACAAATGAAGAAAAAACAAGAAGACGAAAAGGGAAGAGTAGAAGGAGTAATATATTTAAAAAGAGGAGACTAAGATGAAAAAAGGGAACAAGAATAAGAAGACAAACGACGGCGGCAACGAAGAAGAAGAAGAAGAAGAAAATGACGAAGGGGAAAGGGTGTTCTCGAGACGTGCACTTGACTCACCTCGACCGCGCACCGATTGACCGACTCACTAAATGGAAAGATTGCAAACTCATCTCTAGATCATTCATGTTTTTTAGTTTTATTTTCTCCGTCTCGATTTTTTTTTTTTTTTTCTTACAACTCGGTGACTCAAACGTCTCTAAAGATAGAGTGGTATATATTTGTTTTTGTTTTTGTTTTTTTTTCTCATTGCAATGCCGTGACTCATAAATATTAGACGAAAGGAGGGTGGAGGGAAGGAGAGAGAGAGAAGAAGGAGGAAGGAGAGAAGGAGGGAAGGAGAGAGAGAGAAGGAGGGAAGGAGGAGAGAAGGAGTGAGAGAGTGTGGGAGGGAAGGAGAGAGAGAGAGTGGGAGGGAAGGAGAGAGAGTGGGAGGGAAGGAGAGAGAGTAGGAGGGAAGGAGAGAGAGAAGGAGGGAAGGAGAGAGAGTAGGAGGGAAGGAGAGAGAGAACGAGGGAAGGAGAGAGAGAACGAGGAAAGGAGAGAGAGTAGGAGGGAAGGAGAGACAGTGGGAGGGAGCGAGAAAGAACGAATTAAAGAGTGAGAGAGAAAGAAAGAAGGAAAGAAAGTGAAATAAAAAAGAGAAAAAAATAATGAAGAAAGAGAATAAGAGAGGAAATGAGGATTAAGGATCGAGGGGAGAGATAAAAAAGGGGAGATGAATAGGCCCAGACGAGGAAGGAAATGAGGGGATCGTTCGGGCGAGAAAAAAAAAGATGGAGGAGAGGAGAGGAAAAGGAAATGGGAAAATAGAGAGAGGGAGAAGCGAAGGAGAAAATGATGGAAAAGGTGATGAGGGTGGCGGTGAATAGAGATAGGAGGGAGGGAAGAAGGAAAAGGAGGAGGAAATGCTGAAAGGGGGGGGGGAGGAGGAGGAGGTTAAAGCAAAAGAGAAGGAGAGAGAGCAAGAGGAGAAGGAGAAGGAGGTAGTGGAAGAGGAAAAGGAAGAGGAAGAGGGAGGAAGGAAGGGTGCGCTTACTCAGGGTGGAGAGGAAGCGAACGTTAATCCAAGGGAGAAGGAGGAAGAGGGAGGGAGGAACAGGAAGAGGGAGGGGGGGGGACAGGAAGAGGGAGGGAGGGAGGGAGGAGCAGGGCGAGGGGGAGGAGAAGAAGAAGAAGAAGAAGAAGAAGAAGAAGAAAGAAGAAAGAGGAAGGGGGGGAGGGGAAGGAGGAAGGAGAGGGAAAACCGAAGGGGAGTGTAATTGATACAGAAGGAAGGAGGAAAAAGAGAGTGAAGGAGATTGAGAATGCAGGAGGAGGGGAGAGAAGAGGAGAAAAAAATAGGATAGGATAGGAAGTAGGGAATGGAGAAATTAGATGAAAAATGGACGAAGAAAATGGAGAAACGAGGAGGAGAAAGAGCAATGAGATGGAAAAGAGTGAAAGGGAAGAGGTGCAAGAGTCGACGAGGGGAGGCGCAAGAATGAAATCGAGAGGGGAGCGAAGGAAGGGGCGGAAGGCGGTAATGAGGATAGGAGGGGAAGAGCGAGGCGGAGAGGGAAAGAGGGGGAGGGAGGGGGAGAGCGAGGCGGAGAGGGAAAGAGGGGGAGGGAGAGGAAGAGCGAGGCGGAGAGGGAAAGAGAGGGAGAGGGAGAGGGAGAGGGAGAGGGAGAGGGAGAGGGAGAGGGAGAGGGAGAGGGAGAGGGAGAGGGAGAGAGAGAGAGAGAGAGAGAGAGAGAGAGAGAGAGAGAGAGAGAGAGAGAGAGAGAGAGAGAGAGAGAGAGAGAGAGAGAACGAGACGGAGAGAGAGAGAGAGAGAGAAAGAGAAAGAGAGAGAGAGAGAGAGAGAGAGAGAGAGAGAGAGAGAGAGAGAGAGAGAGAGAGAGAGAGAGAGAGAGAGAGAGAGAGAGAAAGAGAAAGAGAAAGAGAGAGAACGAGAACGAGAGCGAGAGCGAGAGCGAGAGAAGAGAAGGGAGGAGAAGAGAGAAAAAAGGACAGAAGTGAAGGGTGTATGTGAGCGCAAGGGAAGATAAAGAGGGGAGATGCGAGGAGGACGTATAAAGATGGAACGAAGAAAAAAAGTGGAAGGGTGAGGGGAAGGAGGAAGAAGCGGCTAAGAAAGCGATGGAAAGTGAGAGGGGAAGGCAGAGAGGAAGAGGGAATGGAAAGAGAGAAAGAGGGAATGGAAAGAGAGGAAGAGGGAATGGAGAGAGAGAAAGAGGGAGTGGAAAGCGATGGAAAGAGAGAGGGGAAGGCAGAGAGGAAGAGGGAATGGAGAGAGAGAAAGAGGGAGTGGAGAGAGAAAGAGGGAGTGGAGAGAGAAAGAGGGAGTGGAGAGAGAGAGAGAGAGAGAGAGAGAGAGAGAGAGAGAGAGAGAGAGAGAGAGAGAGAGAGAGAGAGAGAAAGAGAGAGAGAGAGAGAGAGAGAGAGAGGGAGTGGAGAGAGAGAGAAAAAAAGGGAATGGAAAAAGAGAAAGAGGGAGTGGAAAGAGAGAGAGAGAGAGAGAGAGAGAGAGAGAGAGAGAGAGAGAGAGAGAGAGAGAGAGAGAGAGAGAGAGAGAGAGAGAGGGGGGGGGGGGGGGAGAGGGAGAGGGAGGGTATATTGGTAGACGGATAGAGAGAGAAGAAGAAGAAGGAAGAAGAAGAAGAAGAAGAAGAAGAAGAAGAAGAAGAAGAAGAAGAAGAAGAAGAAGAAGAAGAAGAAGAAGAAGAAGAAGAAGACCACCAAAGAGAGGAAAGGAAAGAGAGGGAGGGGAAAGAGTAATAAAGATAGAAAAAAGAGAAAAAGAAGAGATAGAAAAGCGATACTAAAGAAGAAACAAAAAAAAAAAAGTTAAGGGGAAAACAGAGAAATTAGTAAAAATAACAAAAGAGGGAAAAAGGGGTGAAACCTGCAATAACGAAAACAAAAACAAAAACAAAAACGGGAAAAACTGAAAGACAAGAATAAACAAACAAACAAAAAAAAAGTAGTAGTAGTAGTAGTAAAAAATAACACCGAAGATTAATACCCATCAACGCTTATGATAATGATTATCGTAATTATGGTGAACCTAATGATCATCATCACTACTATAATGATGATGATAATAATGATCACTGTTGATTTTAATGAAGTGGCCGGTGTTGCCAATGTAAGCGGCATAGCAAAGGGGAAAATAGATAGATGAAATAGATATAGTTATAGATAGAAAATGATAGAGATAGATAGATGAAAGACTACGGTTATCTATAGTTATAACTCATTCTCTAAGTAATCTTTGAAGGAGAGAGAGAGAGAGAGAGAGAGAGAGAGAGAGAGAGAGAGAGAGAGAGAGAGAGAGAGAGAGAAAGAAAGAAAAAGAGAGAGATAGAAAGAAAGAGAGAGAGGGAGAGAGAGAGAAAGAAAGAGAAAGAAAGAAAGAAAGAAAGAAAAGAGATAGAGAGAGAGAAAGAAAGAAAGAAAGAAAGAGATAGAGAGAGAGAGAGAGCGCGAAAGAAAGAAAGAAAGAGGGGGGGGATTGTGTGGAACCAAGGGGTGATGGAGGAAGGGGGGAGGGGACGCCCCAGTGGATGTGATGGAACGTAGGAGAGAACATATGTGGGGGAAGGAGCGCAGGAGAGGGAGGGGGGAGGGAAGGGAAGGGATTGGGGGGGAGGCAAGCGCAGTGAAGCGAGCGTGCATTCCGGGGAGGAGTTGGAGGGGGGAAGGGGTAGGGTAGGAGGGAGAGGATAGGGGTAGGAGGAGGAGGAGGAGGGGGATAGGAGGAGGAGGAGGAGGAGGGGGGGATAGGAGTAGGAGAAGGAGGGGGTAGGGGGTAGGTGAGGAGGAGGAGGAGTAGAAGGGGGTAGGGATAGAAGAAGGAGGAGGAGGGGGGTTAGGAGAAGGAGAAGAAGGAGGAGGGGAAGGGAGAGGGAGAATGGGTGGTGGCAGGAGGAGGGGGAGGTGAGGAAGATGGAGGGAGAGTGAATAGTTGAGGGGGTGGGGAGGGAGGGAGGGAGGAAGGACGCAGGTACTCGAGTTTGAGGTGAGTAGGTCATGTTAGCATGAGGACGAATATAGTGTTATGCTAGTGTTTGTGGGCGTGTGGGTGTATGTGTGTGTGTGTATGTGCGTGCGTTATGTATGAGTAGTATGCTTGTATGTGTGTGTGTGTGTATGTATGTATGTTATTATGTAGATATGCCTGTATTTATATAGACGCATGTTTGTAGATATGCGTGTGTGTGTATGTGTGTGTGTGTGTGTGTGTGTGTGTGTGTGTGTGTGTGTGTGTGTGTGTGTGTGTGTGTGTGTGTTATATGCGTGTATATACATTTTCTTTCTGTGTATGTACGTTTTTGTGTGTGTGTGTACGTTTCTATCTGTGTATGTACGTGTCTTTGTGTCCGAAAGTGGAAGGAAGAGAGAAAGGGATTAATGTGAGGTCGAGGAAGAGGAAGCCATGCGGGTAGTATATATGAGAGAGAGAGAGAGAGAGAGAGAGAGAGGGAGAGAGAGAGAGAGAGAGAGAGAGAGAGAGAGAGAGAGAGAGAGAGAGAGAGAGAGAGAGAGAGAGAGAGAGAGAGAGAGAGAGAGAGAGAGAGAGAGAGAGAGAGAGAGAGAGAGAGAGAGAGAGAGAGAGAGAGAGAGAGAGAGAGAGAGAGAGAGAGAGAGAGAGAGAGAGAAAGAGGGAGAGAGACAGAGACAGAGACAGAGAGGGAAGAGAGAGGGGGGAGGAGAGACGGATAGTAAGAGAGAGAGAGAGAGAGAGAGAGAGAGAGAGAGAGAGAGAGAGAGAGAGAGAGAGAGAGAGAGAGAGAGAGAGAGAGAGAGAGAGAGGGGGGGGGGGGGAGAGAGAGAGAGAGAGAGAGAGAGAGAGAGAGAGAGAGAGAGAGAGAGAGAGAGAGAGAGAGAGAGAGAGAAAGAGAGAGAGAAGAAAAAGAAGAAGAGGACCAAAGACAGGAAAGGAAATAGGGAGAAGAAAAAGTAATAAAGATAGAGGGGCAGAGATAGAGAGAGAAAGAAAGAAAGAAAGAAAGAAAGAGAGAGAGAGAGAGAGAGAGAGAGAGAGAGAGAGAGAGAGAGAGAGAGAGAGAGAGAGAGAGAGAGAGAGAGAGAGAGAGAAGGAGGTGGGAGAAGAAGACAAAGAGAAAGGATTAAATATGAGAGCTAGAGAGACAAGAGAAGGAGGAGTGAGGAGTGCGGAGTGTGGAGTAAGAGTAAGAGTATAAGGACAGCGCGTATGTGAGTGAGTAGGAATAGTATTAACCATGAGTGTATGTGTACGTGCGTGTATGCATGTTGGTATGTGTAGGTGCATGCGTTCGTGTATACTTGCGTGTGCTGTTGTGTGTGAACGTGCGTGCATGCGTGCAGGACAGTCGCCGTGGATGGGCTTGCAGGAGGTTCAAGATAGCGAGGTTGGACAAGATTGGTGTCTGGGACAGAGAGGGCGGGTCGGCGCCTGGACCGGGGGGGTTGGAGGGGGTGGGGTGGGGTGGGGGTAGGTGAGAGGGGAGGGAGAGGTTGGAAGGTTGGGTAGGTAGATAGGAGGGACGCGGAGTAGGGGTGAGGGGCAGGGGAAGGGAAGGGGGAGTGGGAGGGACGATTGGTTAGACAGGAGGGGTGGGGAGTTAAGGGGTTAGGAAGGGGGGTGTGAGAGGGATAGAAGGGACTTGGAGAAAGGGGTAGGGGTTGAGGGGGGTGAGGGGGTGAGGTAAAGGGAAGGAGGGAGGGAGGGAGGGAAGGAAATGGGATGAGATGGGGGGAAGGGGGGAGGGGGGAGGGGGCGTCGAAACGTCGGGTTGTGGCTGTTAGGGAACGGGGGGATGTCGGATGGGTATTTTTAGTATTGTTACGCGTGTCTTTTACGGGATAGGTTTTATTGATATGTATATATATTTAATTTCTATGATGTATTGTATATAATTTTGTCGTGTGCTTGGTTTATTTTAGTATCACGCTTTGGAAAAAAATATATATATATTTGGAGGTTAAAATTTGTCTTGCTATAACCGAAGGATTTGAGTTATTTTTTGAATGCCTATTTTTATTTATATATATTTTTTTTCTAGAAGATCAGAGTCCAGTGAAAACTTACAATGATTAGATAACGGTTTTAAATTTAGCAAAACATAAAAAATCCTGGTGCAGCATTACAAACAAATCGAATTTATTTACACCGAAAACGAAAAATTCCAATCTTACGTAACGAAGCTCCGCCCATCCACCTTAAATTCGTTTTTTTTCTTTCTTTCTTCCTCTTCTTAACGTTCATTTTTCTTTTCTTTTTCATATATAACTCTTATTCTAACCTTCACAACGACTGAGTTAAGTTAGACAATCTCGAAGCATAACTCGAAGGGAGGAGTGAGTGAGCGATACGAAATGTGGGAGAGAAGAGGAGGCGGAGAGAAAGTGCAGGAGAGAATGCACTCGGGAGAGAGAGAGAGAGAGAGAGAGAGAGAGAGAGAGAGAGAGAGAGAGAGAGAGAGAGAGAGAGAGAGAGAGAGAGAGAGAGAGAGACACTTTGGAAGGCGCGCGGCGGCGTGAAGGGTGTTGCGGGAAAGAGAGGGAGTGGGGGGGAGGGAGGGAGGAAGGGTGGGGAAGGAGGGAGGGCGGGAGGGTGTGGGGAAGGAGGGAGAGGGGGAGAGGGGGAGTGGGGGGAGGGAGGAAGGGTGTGGGGTGGGGAAGGAGGGAGAGGGGGAAGGGAGGAGGGAGAGGGAGATGAAGGGAGGGAGGGGGTGGGGAAGGAGAGGGAGAGGAAGGGATAGGGGGAGTGGAGTAGGAAGGGAGGGAGAAGGAGGGGATGTGGGGAGGTAATGGAGGATAGGGTGAGTGGAAGAGGGAGAGAGAGAAGTGGAGGGGAGGAACGATAAGGTGATACAGACAGACAGACAGACAGACTGGCAGAGATAGCGAAGGAGGGAGATAAAAAAAACAAAGGAAATTATAATGAAGCCAAAATAGGGATTAGGAGTGAGGGACAGGGCGAGGACTGGGGGAGGAGGGAAAGAGGGAAGAAGGGAGAGGGAAGGGAAGGGAGGCGAAGATGAGCAACAGAACCAGTCAGAACCATTACACGTGATAGACCGTCGGGACTACTTACGTGGTTCTGGAACCATGGAGAACCGTCGGTGTTTGCGTGTGAGTGTGATTATTTTGAGTGCATTCGGGTGACATTGAGGTAGTTGAGTTTGATTTGAATTTATAGATTGAATATCACATGTGTGTTGCAAGTGTGCGTGCGGGGGTTAATGAAAGGCGAAAGAACCGGAAATGCACGTGGGAAGTTGGCTGATCATGAAAGGGAAACGAAAATAAAATTGATATAGTTACATTACACGAAACATTTGTCTGAAAATTTTTGATGATTTTTTTCTTCCAGTTTTCACATATGTCCATCTTAGATTTGCGTGTATATATGTACATATATATATGTACATATATATATATATATATATATATATATATATATATATATATATATATATATATACATATATATATAACCTTAGTGCAAACAAACAAACAAAAATATATATATATATATTGGGTCACGTTGTTTTCCTCCGTTTTAAATACACCCATCTTGATTTTAAAGTTTTTTTTTTTAATGAATTAATCTTTTCTCTTTCATTGCGACAAAGTGAAAGTATTAAAAAAAAAGAAATGAAATTTATTCATCCATGAAAATATGTATTAATCCCGTATGTCACTGTACGGATAGTGGTCATGGTGTTATGATGCCTCATGTAATATTGCATCGATTGATATAGTGCAGATGATTTCAATTATGGTGATTATGGTTTTGCTTAATTATGGTATGGATAGGTATGGTGCGATGGCTCCAATGACAGTGTAGTGACTTATGGTGTGATGATTCCAATTGCTCTTTATTGTTTTGGTGTGATGGTGTCAATTGCACTGTACGGACTTATGGTTGTGATGGTTCTAATTCCACCGTAATGATTGTTATAGTGTGTTGGTTCAAATTCCAATGTAATGGCTGTTATGGTGTGATGGTTCAATTCCACTGTACGAACTGTTATGGTGTGTGATTGATGCTGGTTCTCCGAATGGCGAACACTCTGATGAGTATGGTGTTCCGCTTCAACTGCTGTCGAAATTCGTACGAGTGGTTCGTGCAATCGTGCAGTTGCTTACATAATGAAAGCTCGTTTGTATACCTGGTGTAGAACAGCGTCATCTGTGTTTTTTTCCGGTTTATTATTCTTGTTTTTTTTTTCTCTTTTGTTCTGCATTTGCGTGTTTGGAGAATCAGTGGTTTGTGTGACAGCTGGGAATGAGCTCTTGGATATGCGTGTTGCCGTTTCTTTGAAATTTATGCATTTGTGTGTGTGTCTGTTGTGTGTGTGTGTGTGAGTGTGTGTGTGCCTAGGTGTCTATATATATATGTATGATTATATATATTGATAGATACGTAGACAGACAGTCACTCACTAACACACACACACACACACACACACACACACACACACACACACACACACACACACACACACTCTGTCTCAATCTTTCTCATAGTCATATGCACACTCACACCCATAGACATCCGCATATACAAACAAACAAGCAAAAGTAACCCAGCACATACCTGACCTCTGGAATATTCTACGCCCCCCCCCCTGTCCCCCTGTCCCCCCTACCCCCGTCAATACCACAGACTACCATTACTATACCACGACACTTGTTCGCTTCACCAACAGAGGCTGGTATGGTGGTTGGTTCTGCTATGAACGCCCCGCCCCCTCCCTTTGAATCACTGGTGTTGTGAATGATGATGGTGTGTGTGTGTGTGTGTGTGTGTGTGTGTGTGTGTGTGTGTGTGTGTGTGTGTGTGTGTGTGTGTGTGTGTGTGTGTGTGTGTGTGTGTGTGTGTGTGTGTGTGTGTTTTATCGGTGTACGCTAGTGTATTACGGTAAAAAAGTATATATATACATGTATACATCTATGCATTATATATATATATATATATATATATATATATATATATATATATATATATATATATATATATTAGATAGGCAATTTCTACACGTTTTTTTATTCCACGCTGACTGAACCGGAAGCCAAGTGGTGGAACCTTTACACCACCTAACTGTATGACTGGTTACTTTCTTGAATGACCAATTACGTGTTTTTTTACCCCCCTATTTTTGTCCTGTAGTTAGGTAATAGTTTGGGGATGATAGGGCACCCATAACACCCCCACTCCCCCCCGTCCCCCCACCACCTGCCCCGCCCCCTTAAAACCACCCGAAGTTTTCCGCGGAATGAGGTAGTCGTTCTTGAGACACTTGGTCGTGAAGGACAGTTATGGTAAAGGGAATCGACGAGGGAAAGGGCGTCCCAGGAATAGCTACTTCCGACGTCCGTCTTCAGGGAGGAAGAGGAGGCGGCGAAGGAGGAGGAGGAGTAGAAGGAGGAAGAGGAAGGTGCTGGCGACCACAACCTGACGGAGGCGCTGACGGTGTAGGTACGACTAGTTGTCCCCCTCCCTACGGGTCGTTTTGATTGTTGTTTTCGGTCTAATAGGGGGTGGTACTTGCTTGATGGCGATTTTGATGGTGGAGGGCATGAGAACAGGGGGGGGGGAGACGGAGACGGGAGGGGGGAGCGCTTTGAACCATGGAATTGAACTTGACCCGGGTTGTGAAAAAGGTCATTGCCAAAATTGGTTGACCCGGGTTGGAAAAGGTCATTGCCAAAAGTGGGATGTATGAGTATTGGTGTTAGCAGGTGTTAGTAATGGTGTTAGGTATTAGCAGGTGTTAGTACTGGTGTTAATAGGTGTTAGTACTGGTGTTAATAGGTGGTAGTACTGGTGTTAGCAGGTGTTAGTACTGGTGTTAACAGGTGTTAGTACTGGTGTTAGCAGGTGTTAGTACTGGTATTAGCAGGTGTTAATACTGTTAATAGGTGTTAGCAGGTGTTAGTACTGGTGTTCATAGGTGTTAGTACTGGTGTTACCAGGTGTTAGTGCTGGTGTTTATTTCAATCCAGTAAGGAGAAATGATTGATACCATATCAGCGCTGTTCTTGTCGCCGTTGTGCTGTTAGTACTAATGACAATAATGACAGCTTCATCGACAGGGGTTTAATGATGACAAATGCTATCTAATTACACTTTTTGAAAATATTCATCTATAATGAAAGGAAATGCAGGGACGCTTTTGACAGTTGTGAATATGATACTTATGCTACCTGTCCTTACGGTTGCTGATGCTATCACATAATGATGGCAATAATGAAGCACGCATCATTATGCTAATGAAGATAAGCGAGCCCTGCTGTTAGTGAAACGAAACGGCACCATCACTGTTAATTACACTGATGGAATATATATCACAGTTAGGATGGTGAGTGTCATTATAACAATGCTGATAACGATATAGTGAATCGTGATAGAGAGGTTGTTAGTGTCGTCTTGGGGAAATAGATGTGTTGCCAAGAAGGATTTTCTGTTGATTTGCAATACGGCATTGCATTAATCGAAATTGCATATATAATAAAAAAAAAATGAAATAAAATGCTACATTGTTCAGACTGGTATTTATGTCTTCAAAGTGTGTTTGTTGGGGGAATACTTTTACGATATTCCAGTTACATCAAATATTATCATGTAATCATCATATGTATAGTGTAATGATGGTGTCATGGTATTCAGGAAGTGTGTGTGTGTGTGTGTGTGTTTTGGTTCGAAAATAGGACGGAAGAGTAATGAGTACGTAGATGACTTAATGATATAATAAATATATATAAGTATTGTCAAAAGTATGTAAGTAATGCAAGAGGTTGTAAGTATTATAAGTATCGGAGGACGAAGGATGAAGGACGGAAAGTGTAAAGATGGATAAGATGAACAGGAAGCAGAATAAAAGAAAAGAAGTTAGTAGAATGAGCTGAGGAAGAACGTGGATATTGAATAAGGTGAATAATTATCAAATAATATTAAAGGGAAGGCGACGAAATGATAATTTGGAGTGAAGGACGAAGGGTGTGATGTCGAAAGGGGTGAATCAGCCAAGATTGAAAGAGGGGGGGGGGGGTTGAAAAAGGTGTGTATGGTGTGGAGGGGGGGGGTCATCGTCCAGCGCACCGCAGAACCGAAGAGAAGAACTTGGGATGTGAGGTTGACCCAACGTGGAAGCGGAGGGAACCTTTAAGGCTGCTCCTCGCGGTGTGGTACGTGACCTAAGATCGCACACGTGACCCGCGGAAAGGACAATCCTAGGGTAATATCAAGGGGGAAGGTCTGGTGCGTTGAGAGAGAGAGAGAGAGAGACACACACCACAGAACGCCTCCTTTGTGAGCGATGAAAGAAAGGGACGAGAGAGAAATTCAAAGACGGCGAGTACAGAAACGTTTTGGATGCGTTGAAACGTTTGGCACGCGTGGAGGGGTGGGGTGGGGGCGGGGGGGGGGGGGTGGCGAGGGACGGATGCTGATCTCAATAAGGCCAGCCCTTATTTTTCTGTTCTTAAAGGTCTGTCCGCGAGGGTTTTAAGCCGTTCCCCTCTCGGACTGTATGGTTGTGTGAAGTGAACTGAACGTGCCTGGCTTTCTGGTGGCGATCAGTGCAAGGTTGGCACGGCGGTGTGATGACGTTCAGCGGTTTAGTCATCACGACGCATGCAAGTTTACTGGGATCGGGTTCAACGGCTTGCAAACGTGGCTGTAACGGGGACAGGAAAGGGTACAGGCGCTGGTGGTGGTGTTGTCGTTGGTGTTACTGTAAATGTGAGGGCGGATTGCACTCTGTATGAAGTGTGGTGTGTGGCAGGGGCTTCCTAAGGGCAACGTGAACGAGGCGATTCCACGTTCACGCCCCCCCCCCCCTCAGTCAGTCAGGGCGTCGGTGGGCGGCGTGGACGAACGTGTGTGTCCCAGCGAGGATCGCCCCCCCCCCCTTCCCTCCTCCCCTGCCCTCCCTCGGTCAATAAGGTAACGTTCGTGTTGGTTCCCTGACCTTGCGTGGCGTGGTGGGTCTGCTGACCTTCTTTTGTCAATACTCCAGCCTGCACCTCGCTCGTGCGGTCCTCTCTCCTCCCCCCCCTACCTCTCTCTCCCTCCCCATCTCCCTCCTCAAATCCCCTCCCTTTGCCTTGGTCTTCTCACTCCCAACTTCACTCCTTCCCACCCATCTGGCCTTCAGGTCAATACTCCTGACCTGGATGGTTCCTGGGGTAGGGAGGGGGAGGGGCGAAGGAGCCGACGCATCTTAAACAAGCCTGACCTTCTGCAGGAGCGCAGGAGGACAGGCCGGCTTGTCTTTTGTCTTGCGTCGCCGAGAGCCTTTGGAGAGAGAGAGAGAGGGGGCCTTTGGAGAGAGAGAGAGAGATAGAGAGAGGGGGCCTTTGGAGAGAGAGAGAGGGCCTTTGGAGAGAGAGAGAGAGGGGGGTCCTTTGGAGAGAGAGAGAGAGGAATGTCCTTTGGTGAGAGAAACAGAGAGGGGGGCCTTTGGAGAGAGAGAGAGAGAGAGGGGGCCTTTGGAGAGAGAGAGAGAGAGAGGGGGCCTTTGGAGAGAGAGAGAGAGGGGGGGTCCTTTGGAGAGAGATAGAGAGAGGGGGCCTTTGGAGAGAGAGAGAGAGAGAGAGAGAGAGAGAGAGAGAGAGAGAGAGAGAGAGAGAGAGAGAGGGGGGGGGGCCTTTGGAGAGAGAGAGAGAGAGAGAGAGAGAGAGAGAGGGGCCCTTGGAGAGCCGTCGGCGGGGTTCTGAGAGGTATCCATGTGCCTTCGAGAGTGGACCCTTTTTCGTTTAAAAATGCAAGCAATGCAGGTTCTATTTAGGGTACGGCACGGCCGTTTGGGTGCACGCGGAACTGCGAGTTCTTTAAACACGGCGTGACTCTGCAGGCTGCGTCGAGTGCAAGTTAGTGTGTGACGCATGGCAGAAATCCATTGACTCTCCTGAGTGACTCATCTTTGCGGAGTCTTACCGAATATGAATCATCCCGGTATCTGTGAGAGACTCCGGGATGTATCATGAGTGATCGTGTGCATGACGGGTCGTTTTTTTTCGTTTTTTTTCTGACTTAGACCATGTTTGGACCAGATATAGACGTACACATGGAATGCCATAAGGGGGGAATGTGTCGGGGTTCTGCATGACCGGTGACCGAGCGAAAATGTCACTCTTTGGGGATGATGATGATGATGATGATGCCTGCATGGTGTGACTGGACTGCATGACATGACATGGTTGTGGAATGTAAGCGCCAGTCACGTCCTGGTGTGACGTGACGTGACGGGGAACTGACTCATAACGGAGTGCCATTCTTATCCCTTGGTGCATCATGGCAACGTGCATTACCTCGGGGGCGGTGGGGGCGGATGGGCGGGCGGGCGGGCGGGTGGGCGCGGGGTATAAGATCCAAGTCCCTCTTTGATATGGTACGACCCCTTCCTCCTCCTCCTCCTCACCCCTTTCCCCCCCTCCCTCCCGCCTCTATCCTTTCCCAATCTCGACTCGTGGTGCCATACAACCCCCCCCCCCCCGAGACGACATACTAGAATCAGCGTTTCGACGCCCCCCCTCCCCCCACCACCATTCTCCAAGGACTCAAAATCGCCCCCGATGACCTTTCGGCCCTGTGACCTTACCAAGCTCTCTCGCGCTCTCGTGCCTTGTGTGAGCGGGTGCCTTGGCAGATGACCTGGAGGCTCTGAGAGACTATTGATCTGAGGGGGGAGGAAGGACGACCTTGTGCATGCCGAAGATTCACGGCGGAGTCTCTCTCTTGCTCTCTCTCTTGCTCTCTTTTTTTTCTCTCTCTCTTGCTCTCTTGTTTTTCTCTCTCTTTCGCTTTCTCTATCTCTTTCTCTTTCTTTCTTTTTCTTTCTTTTTCTCTTTCTTTCTCTTTATCTTTCTCTTTCTCTCTCCTACTCTCTCCCTTTCTTTCTCTCTTTCTCTCGCTCTCTCTCTCTCGCTCTCTCTCTTTCTCTCTTTCTCTCTCTCTCTCTCTCTCTCACCTGCTCTCTCACTCTCTCCTGCTCTTTCTCTCTCTCTCCTGCTCTCTCTTTTTCTTTCTCTTTCTCTCTCTCTCTCTCTCTCTTTCTCTTTCTCTCTCTCTCACCTGCTCTCTCTCTTTCTCTCCTGCTCTCCTCTCCTCTCTCCCTCCCCTTCGTTTTCTTCTGCTTCTCTTTATCTTCCAATCTTTCTCTATTGAGTCTTCTCCCCCTTTCCCTTCCACTTCTCTTCGCGTTCATGTTCCTTCCCCCTTTTGCTGGCCACATTTTTCTCTCTCCTGTCTTTTCCCTCTCTCTTCTTTACGGCGCTTTTTGGTACTTTTTTTTTCTCTTCCTTTCTTTTTTCCCTCTCGTTCTTTCACATGTCATTCTCTCCTCTTCTCTCTCTCTCGCCCTCGCTCTTTCTCTTTGGTCTCGTGGTCTCACTCCTTTATTTGCTCTCACTTTTACTCACACTCTCTCTCGCTCTCACTCTCACTCTTACTCTCACTCTCACTCTCACTTAGGCTCACTCTTTCTCACACTCTCGCTCCTGCTCGGCCTCAGGCACACACCCACACTAACACTTTTCACTCTTTATTTTTCACTCTTAGTCTCACTCTCGCTCTCTTTTCCCCTCTCACCCTCAGTCACTCTCTCTTCCTCCTTCCCTTCCTTTTTTCCTCCTCGTCTCCCTTCTCTTTTCCCCCTCCTCCTCCTCCCCTCTCCCCTCCTCCTCCTCCCCCTCCCCTTCCTCCTCCTCCTCTCTCCCCTTCCTCCTCCTCCCCCTCTCCCCTCCTCCTCCTCCTCCCCTCTCCCCCTCTTCCTCCCTTTCCTCCAAGTCTCCTCCCCCCTCATCCTTCTCCACCATCCACCTCCTCCTCCTCTTCCCCCCTCATCCACCTCCTCCCTCTCCCCTTCCTCTTCCTCCAAGTCCCCCTTCAGTTTCCTCATTCCCTTTTCCTCCTTCCACTTTCCTTCCCTGGGGTTCCTCGCCGCCCTTCCGCAGGAGGTTGATGGTGAGGTGACCAAACCTTGAGGGCCGCGTCTATCGATCTACTTCCTGTGACTCGTTCCTATTGTATAAGAGAGAGACTCTTTCTCTCGTTCTCTTTCTTTTTATTTTTATTTCTCTTTTTTTTCTCTCTCTTTCTTTTTTTCTTTCTTTTTTTCCCTTTCTCTCTTTCTGTTTCTCTTTCTCTCTCTCTTTCTCTTTCTTTCTTTCTTTTTCTCTTTCTCTCTCTCTCTCTCTCTCTCTCTCTCTCTCTCTCTCTCTCTCTCTCTCTCTCTCTCTCTCTCTCTCTCTCTCTCTCCATCTCTCTCTTCATCTCTCTCTTCATCTCTCTCTCTTTCTCTTTCTCTTTCTCTCTCGCTCGCGACTCGATATCAGACTGTTAGAGTAATCTATCTCTGGGAATCCTGGTAAATGACTCGGAATCCTCCTCCCTTCCTCCCTCCCTCCCTCCCTCCCTCCCTCCCTTCCTTCCTCCCTCCCTCCCCCCTTCCTCCTCCACCGCTCCATCCTCCTCTTCCTCCTTCCTTCCTCTCCCCCTCCCCCCCTCAACATCCTTTCCTCCCACCTCCCTCCTCCATGAATCCTCATTTGGCTACAGAGTGGGGCTTTCAATCCATCTTCAGACCGGGAGGAAAATCTCTCTTTTATAAAATGCAGAGAGAAGGGAAGGGATAAGAGAGAGAGAAGAGAGGGGAGGAGAGGAGAGAGGGGAGGGGAGGGAAGAGAGGCGAGGAGAGGAGAGGAGAGGAGAGGAGAGGAGAGGAGAAGAGAAGGGAAGAGAGGAGAGAAGAGGAGAGAAGAGAGTTTGGGAGGGAAGGAGGTAGAGAGAAGGAAAGGAAAATGTTGGATTCTCCTCTCCTCCTCTCCTCCCCCTCCCTCCCTCCCTTTCGTCTCAAAATGTTTGGTTCTCTTTCCGTTCTCTTGTGATGGGGGAATCTTGTATTCAACTTGGGTTAACAAAAAACGTCGTGCTATTTTCTACCCTGGATAATGTAACAGGGTTTTTTTTTTTATTATTCTCTCTCTTGCCGCTGTATTTTTATCCTGGATAAAACACGGACAAGTTCAATAAGGGTTGAAAAATAATGGGGCAACCTCGTAATGGGAATTCTGTCCAATGGCGCTGGCGTAGGGGCGTGGCCTGCAGCTCCTCCCAGCCAATGGCGTTCGAGGGAGCGAGAGGCGAGAGCCAATCACGACGCCGGGAAACTAATAAGGCTGGCCTGAACTTCCCAAATTGCTAACATTACTTTTACGGCAACCCTAATCTTTAATATTTCTGTGCGTGCGGATCCCAGAAACTCAGCATTGCTCCCCCAAAGAACGCAGTGCCATTTTCCTTCAGATTTGGGATTCTTGATGTGCTTGCGGGAGGGGGGTGGGGGCATGCACGAGTTACCCGCCGGCATAGGGAGTGAGTGGGAAGTTCCAGCCGTGTGAGAGAACCCCCCTCTATATAGATTTTCTTCCTTAGAGACCAAATTCTCCTGCTACAGAGGAGCTCATAATTCTAATAACTTCATCGTGGAAAGTTCGAGGGAAGGGACGACGCATCGATCAGACGTAGTTGCCATGGCAACGAGGACGCCACGGGAGGGAGAGAGGAGATTGGAAGGGGGAAGGGGGGAGGGGTTGGGTGGCTGGGGTGGCTGGCTAGGGGGTTAGATGGAGTCGGGTTAGGCAGGGGAGCCCCGGTAACGAAGACCAATTTGATCCCAGCGTCCGAAATTGGATCCCAACTTCAGGCAGGGCGCGGCGGGTGCTGCTCGATGCGACGGCGACGGCAAGGGCGAGAGGCTGTTGTCGTCGCACGGAAATGGGAGCCACGAAACTGATGATCTCTCTCACTCTCTGTCTCTTTCTCTCTCTCTCTTTCGCTCATTCTATTTCTCCTTCTCTGTCTCTCATTCTATCTCTCTTTCTCTGTCTCTCATTCAATCTCTCTCTATTTCTCTCTTTCTCTCATTCTATCTCTCTCTATTTCTCTCTTTCTCTCATTCTATCTCTCTCTCTTTCTCTCTCTCTCATTCTATCTCTCTTTCTCTCTTTCTCTCATTCTATCTCTCTATTTCTCTCATTCTCTCATTCTATCTCTCTTTCTCTGTCTCTCATTCTATCTCTCTCTATTTCTCTCTTTCTCCTTTTCTCTAATTCTATCTCTCTTTCTCTGTCTCTCTTTCTCTCATTCTATCTCTTTCTCTGTCTCTCATTCTATCTCTCTTTCTCTGTCTCATTCTATCTCTCTCTATATCTCTCTCTCTCCCTTTCCCCCTTCCTCCCTTTTCCCCCTTTCTCTCTCTCTTTTCCCCTTTTCCCCCTTTATCTCTCTCTCACTCTTTCTCTGTCTTTCTTGCATTCTCTCTCCCTCTAGACGGGAGAAGTTTTCATGGCCGCCGCCTCGGAAGTTGAGCACCGGCGCACGCTTTTAGAAATTATTACCCTGCCGCCAGCAAGTTGCACTCTGCAACTCTGTCGGGAGTTGTTACTTGCATTTTTAAGGGTAGGGAGAGAGGGGAAGGGGGTAGGGAGAGAGGGGAGGGGGTAGGGAGAGAGGGGAAGGGGGTAGGGAGAGAGGGGGGGTAGACGGGGAAGAAAGGGTAGAGTAGGGTTTGGGGTGGTGGGGGTGTGAGGGGGTTGGGGCGTGAGGGGGTGTGGGTTCGAGGGAGGTGGGGGTGGACGGGGGGGGGATTATTTGTGATCTTGTAGCTCCCGGCTCTATCTAACGCCGAGTGCCTGCTGGTCCGGCCCCTTTCATGCCAAGTTATAGAGTTCATACATATTTGGGACCATTTCAAAAATAGATAACGTGTGTTCACTGCATCTCTCGCCCCCCCCCCCCCCCTGTGATGGGTTGGTAGCCCTGCGAGCTCTGCAGTCTTGGTTGGGTATCCTCCTCCCCCCTCCCCCATTCTCTCTCTCTCTCTCCCCCCCCCCCCCCCCCGATTCTCCCAATTTCCTCTTCCTCCTTCTCCCCCTCCCCCTTCCTTTCCCTTTCCTCCTGCCCCTTCTGTCTCTCTCTTCCCCCTCCCGATTCTCCCAATTTCCTCCTCTTCCTCCTCCTCCCCCTCCCCCTTCCTTTCCCTTTCCTCCCCCCCCCTACCTCCACTACCCCTCAACTACCGAATTTCGTAATAGAAATCTAGATTTTTGCCCAAGCAGCATTTTTTTTTTTCGTTTTATCTAGTTTTATTTTGTTATTATTGTTGTTATTATTATTATTACTTTTACTATTATTATTATTATTATTACTTTTACTATTATTATTATTATTATTATTATTATTATTATTATTATTATTATTACTTATACTATTATTATCATCATCATCATCATCGTTATCATTAATATTATTATTAGCATTATTATTATTATTATTATCATCATCATCATCATCATCATCATCATCATGATTATGATTATTATTTCACACTCAACGCTTTCATGTCAACTTCTTTCATATCGTCTATGGGTGATATTTATATGTGATAAAAGGGCATATTCCCCTTTCTGATTTTTTCCCCTGATTTCTTTGATGTTCAAATGAAAGTTGCCATTTCTCTCTCTTCTCTTTTCTCTTTCTCTTTTCCTCCTTTTCTCCCTCCCCTTATCTCCTGTTCTTTATCACTCCTCTCTTTTTCTCTCTCCCTTTCTCCTTACTTTTCTGATGTCCCTACCATGCCCAGCTTTCAGTAAGTGCAGGTATGTTAACCTATACAAACATTTCTCTTTGACCTCTCTCTCTCTCTCTCTCTCTCTCTCTCTCTCTCTCTCTCTCTCTCTCTCTCTCTCTCTCTCTCTCTCTCTCTCTCTCTCTCTCTCTTATGTTTATATTAAAGCTGCCGTTTCTTTGAAGTTCTCTCTCTCTCTCTCTCTCTCTCTCTCTCTCTCTCTCTCTCTCTCTCTCTCTCTCTCTCTCTTTGTTTAGTTGTTTATTTACTCGTCTCCCTGTTTTTTTTCTTGTCTTTCATCTTTCTCTTCCGGTCCTCTGTCTTCTCTCTCCCTTTCTCCTCTTCCTTCTTGTCATCTCTTCTCCCTTTCTTTCTCTCTCCTTCCCTCCCTCTTTCCTCTCTTTTTCTTCCCCTCCCCTGTCTGTTCTCCGTCTCTCCCTTCCTCCCTCATTCCCTTCTTCCTTCCCTTCTCCATCCTTTTTCCTTCCCTTGTCCTCCCCCCCCCTCCCTTCCTCCTCCCCCTCCCAGTTCATCTCTTGTTGTTTACAATAATATCCAACTTGAAGCATATACAAGCATGCCAACTTTATTCCTGTACTTAAACTTTTTTATATAAAAGTCTCATGCTTATAAATGTTCGGGGTATCAAATTGCGATTTTTTTATTATTGACATTATGTGTTTATATATTTATTTATTTTATTATTTATTTATTTATTTATTATTTTTTATTCATTAAGATTGAAGAGGTTTTGCAGGGTGCTAGCCTATTTAGTTTAGAAATAATCGAGCTTTTTGTGTTTACATGCTAGCTCACCCGTATGCCATGTTGCAGGTGTTCCAATGGCATTAATGCTTTTGCAGGTGTTCAACCGCATTAATGCTTTTGCAGGTGTTCTAACCGCATTAATGCTCTTACAAGTGCATATAATATATATATACACAAGTTTTGCTTGCGGTCGAAGTATTTAGCTTGAAGTATAAAGGTTACCTTGACGTATGACCTTACAACCGGGATTAGCTGAGGTTTTCATGTATCGATTTTGACTTCAAACTGTGAAAGGATGTGGATC
>BOPN01000929.1:345119-347619 GCA_017312705.2 Penaeus japonicus
CATGACATACAAACACACAGATACACATAAACATTTGATTTCCTATTCTGGAGCGGATGTTTCCTTTTGGTGTGTTTGTTTATTTATTTGTCTTTGGGTTTGCTTGTTATTTTTGTTGTTTCTTCTTTTGTTTGTTTCATTGTTTACGTTTAGCTGTTTGTTTTGCACCGTGTTTATCGAGGTGGTTGTTGCTGTTGTTGTTTTTTTTTGTTTTGTTTTAACTTTGCACTTCTCTTCTCGACGTTTGTTTGTTTCCCGTTGGATGTGTTTGTTTGTCTTTTTGTGTATTTGCTTTTGGCGTATATGTGTTGTTGTTTTTTTGTCTTGTTTTTGTCCAGCTGAGCCTGGTGAGTGAAAAAGAATAGGACTTAAAGGTATTTTACTGTATTGTGTTGTTGTTTGTGTATTGTTTACTCTCGGTGTCCCACATGCTTTTTGTCCCCTTGCTTTTGTTTGTCACCTTTATTTGTTGTTTAAAAAAAGAATGTTTGTTTGTTTTAATCATTTCCTTTGGTTTACAGATGAAAGGATGGATGTTTTAGTGCGTGTGTGTGTGTGTGTGTGTGTGTGTGTGTGTGTGTGTGTGTGTGTGTGTGTTCACGAGAGATAATAGATGTTTTTATTTATTCTTGTTACCATTTTTTGTTATTGATGTTATTTTGTAGATATGCACGTTTCTTTGTAATGTTCCAGTAATAGTGCTTGCTTCCTTCATATATATGTATATAGATAGATTAATTGATTATGTATAGTAGAAATAATGATAGTACTAATAGTAATAGTAACAAGGATGGTGATAATAGGTATAATAATTAGGATAATGATAGTAATAATGATTATAATGATAGTAAGGATCAGATTAGTATAGATAATATTTATAATGAAAATGATAACAATTAAAATATTAATTATGATAGTGATAATATTGTAACAATAGTAATAATAATAGTAATAGTAATATTAATATTAATATCAATATCATAGATACTACTAATAGTGTAATATGTTCTATCCCATCATAAGCAGTGTCCTTAGAACATATATTCAATATAACTTTGATTCCATCAGCTGATCACCTCAAGTTGGGGAGAGGGGGGGGAGGGGGACTTGGGCAGGATGCTTATTTAATTTTGTTTGTTTTACATATAGATGGATGTATTGTGCCTTCAAACGACTGCCATCCATCCTTTACAAATTTTATATTTCATCTGGGAGGGGAATGTATTCGACAGTTGAAGTTTGCTAGCTTTTTTTTTTCTTCTTTTTCTTCTTTTTTTAAGCTAGCCTATCATGACGAAAAATTTATATATATTGCTTGATACATTTTTTTTGTGTGTGGAAATGAATTCCATGTTGATATATTTGGATTTTGAATTATAATAGTAATGATGAGGATGGTGAGGATGAGGATGATGATAATGATGATTCGAAGGAGGTGGAGGATGAAGGTGATGAGGTGAAGGATAATTATGAGACTGATGATGATGATGAGTATGAGGATGAGGATGATGGTAATGATGATTCGAAGGAGGTGGGGGATGAAGGTGATGAGGTGAAGGAAAATTATGAGACTGATGATGATGATGAGTATGAGGATGATGATTATGAGGATGAGGATGATGGTAATGATGATTCGAAGGAGGTGGGGGATGAAGGTGATGAGGTGAAGGGTGATTATGAGGCTGATGATGAGTATGAGGATGAAGGTGATGAGGTGAAGGGTAATTATGAGGCTGATGATGATGAGTATGAGGATGAAGGTGATGAGGTGAAGGATGATTATGATGATGAGTATGAGGATGAAGGTGATGAGGTGAAGGATGATTATGAGGCTGATGATGATGATGAGTATGAGGATGAAGGTGATGAGGTGAAGGGTGATTATGAGGCTGATGATGATGATGAGTATGAGGATGAAGGTGATGAGGTGAAGGGTAATTATGAGGCTGATGATGATGATGAATATGAGGATGAAGGATGATTATGAGGCTGATGATGATGAATATGAGGATGAAGGTGAGGAGGTGAAGGATGAGTATGAGGATGAAGGTGATGAGTATGAGGATGAAGGTGATGAGGTGAAGGATAATTATGAGGCTGATGATGATGAGTATGAGGATGAAGGTGATGAGGTGAAGGATGAGTATGAGACTGATGATGAGTATGAGGATGAAGGTGATGATGAGAAGGATGATGGTGATGGCGATAAGGAGGAAAATGAGGAGGAAGACGATGATAATGATGATGATAAGGAGGATGAGGATTATGATGATGAGAATGATGATAATGATAACAATTGTATGAATACGACGATTCCTGATTCTCGTTTTCTTCCTCCTCCTCACTATCTCTCCTCTTATCTCCCTCTGCGTCCTCTCTTATTCTTCCTGCTCTTCCTCCTCCCCTCTCCCTTATTCTTATTTTTATTCACTTTCCCTTTCTCCTCGTTCTCCTCTTCGTTTCCTCCTCCTCCTCCTCCTCCTCCACCTCCTCCTCTTCC
>BOPN01000929.1:355119-357619 GCA_017312705.2 Penaeus japonicus
CAAAGTGGGACGTGGACGTGGCCGTAAGCGAAGAGAAGTGCGAATCGTCAGCAACGAGGAGGGCATGAGTGAGAGCCACAACAGCTTAGAAGATCAAGAAGGAACGGAAGCAGAATCTTTAGAGCAGGAAGAGACAGAGGCCGGGGAGGAGGGTGGCATTCCAGAGCGGACAGGGAGCGGTGAGGGTGAAAGTGAGGGTGAAGAGGAAGACGGCTTGGCCTCTGAGGAGGCAGAGAATCAGGAAGAAGGTGATCACTCACCTGGGTATGACGAAGCGAATAGAGACGAGCACCAGGATTACGAGCCGGAGGAGCAGGATTCTAGAGAAGGTCATTCTGGGCAGCAGCAGCAGCAAGACGAAGAGGAAGAGGAAGCGGCTGCTTCATCACACCAAAAAGAGGCACAGGCTGACTACCAGCAAGAGAAGCAAGGGGGCGAGCAGGGTGCCGTGGGGACAGCTGAGAGTAGTGAAGGCTTCTCGTCCGACTTCAGCGAGCAGGAGCTTGCCTTCGGAACAGCAGGGCCTAGTGAAGCACCGCCCTCCACGTACCAGCCACAGTTTGAGTCCTTTCCCACCAGCGACTGGTTCAGTGAGTACGAGTCTGGCCCGAGGATAGCTGCAGCCATGGCGGGGGCGACAACGGCCGAGTCTGCCAGCGAGAGCAGCGCCTGGGCGAGCGGCACCGAAGGGGCAGCCAATCCAACGTACACGACCGCCAGCACCCCGCCGGAGAAGGGGGGCTCCAGTCCCCCTGTGAACGGCGGCACCAACGAAGGTGACGGCGAGGATGGCCTGTTCAGCCAGGCCGTCCTGGGGCAGGAGTCCCCCGAGAAGAACGACAGGCAGGGAAGCTTTGAGCAGCTGTGTCTCAACGACTCCTTCTCGAATCAGAATGAGCAGGCAGGCCAGGACCAGTCTGATCAGCAGCAGGATAGTCAGATTCCGTCGTCAGAGCAGCAGCAGCAGCAACAGCAAGCATCCGGAGTGACGAACGACTTGTTGTCTGAACTGGAATACTTGAACAACAGCGGCCAGGGTTCTCAGGGTGGCCAGGTAGACGGATCCCCTCATAGCGGAGGTCCCTCACCTCACAGCGGAGGACCTGCCACGCCCTCACACCTCAGCTCACGAGGTTCGAATTCCGGCACGCCCACGTCCTCCAGTGGGCACCCGACGCCGCCTCCCTCAGACACGTCGTTCAGGGCGCTGGCCACCAGTCCTCTCACCAGCCCACCTCAAGGGTCCTCGCCAGCTGTAAGAGGACCTACGCCTCCAGCAACATCGCCGTTACAGCAGCAGTTGCAACAGTCCCCTCAGGGCGGCGATCAACAGCAGCAGGGAGGTGTGCCACGGCTAACCATTGCCAACAACCTCATGGCCCCAACAACCAGCACTGCTATGCTATCCACAACGACAAATAGTCAAGTTGGTGTCGGTGGCATGATGTCCCAGTATGGCAACCAGTGGCCGCAGGCTTCTGGCTACACTGGCAGAGGTGGCTATGCTAGTCTAGCTGGCACCAGTATGGCAAATACAAACTTGGGCGCTCCCTTGCGTGCCCCATTACCTCCTAGTGTTGCCATGCCATATCGTCCGAGCCCTCCGCCGCGTGTCAGGGGACGCCCTCCGCTGATGGGTCAGATGGGTCGACCTCCCCTGCACCAAGGACCCCTTCTCCAACCCTCCCGCGGGCCGGGTCGTCCTCCTACTTCCTCTATCCTTCCGCCTCCACTGATGCCTGCGCCAGGGGGGAGGGGTGGAATGATGCCTCCTCTGCAACGGATGCACCAGACCATGTACCCTGGGCAGAGACAGCCCTCCCCACAGCAACAGGGCGCTGCAGGAAAGCGGCAAATGCTGGGCGCAGCAGGCCATTCGCCAAACAAATCAGCACGCCGAGAAGACATCAACGTGCCATCTCGACAGAAGGACAATGAGTGTCAGATTATTGCAGTGGCCAATCGCACCGATGGCTTGCCTGTCATTGCCAATGTGCAGGGAGGGTCTGCCGCGCCTGGCTCTCAGCAGCGAGGCAGTAGTAGCACGAGTAGTGGCAGTAGCAACAGCAGCAATCCCCCGTCAACGGAATCTACCATTAATCTCAGCGACTCCATAACTCTCAGTGTGCGGACGTCGTCTGCAAACAAGGAGCCCGTGCAGCGCGGGGAGAGGGGAGGCCCAGATGCTGGAGCTGTGGCCAACCTGTTGGCATCTCGGGGCATCACTGTCACGCCCGCAGCGGGAGAACGCCAAGAAGGAGGTGCTGGCGGGCGCGACGACCGCCGTCTGCCCACCGCCCAGGAGCTGAACCTCTCCTCGGCCATATCGGTTCACCCGCCAACACAACGAGAGCGAGAGGCGGGGGCCAGAGAGCGCGACAGGGATGGCTTCGCCGTGCCCCAAGCGCCCGCCTCTCGCGGCAGTGGGAGTGGGAGCGGGAGCGGGGTCACCAACAGCAACGTCGAGCGGCCTCCGCGTCCACCTACAGTTGACCTGACA
>BOPN01000929.1:372619-375119 GCA_017312705.2 Penaeus japonicus
TATATATATATGTATATATGCGTTAAATCGCCATTTGAAAGTAGCTAGAATGATAGATAGATAGATATGTAGATAGATAAATATATATACCTATATATATATATATATATATATATATATATATATATATATATAGAGAGAGAGAGAGAGAGAGAAGAAAAGAGAAGAAGAAGGAAGAGAATGATCTTTTTAAATTTCATATATGATTCTGCCTTTTTTTTTTTTTTTTTTTTTAATCTTCAAAGTCCTAACATAATCTATATTTGTGCAATTTCTCTTAAATCCAGACTTTTACTTCAAAGACAGTTTTCAACATTTCATCCTTTCCCTTCAAAATACAAGTTCAAAAAATGTTCATTAATACTAAAATTCATCAAAGTGATATAGAGCAACAAGCGAAGCTACTGTGATGAACGCAAAGATGAATGTTTTTTATATTCAATTTTTTTTCGTCTTAATCAAATGAAGTCAAGAAAGCGCATGACGGTAATAGACAATCATGCATGGACAAAGTACTTCAATATTGATAAAAGTATGAAACTCGATCGAAAGACAAAGTAAGAAAATAAAAACCTAAATTCCGATGAAAATAAATATCACCAAACGAAAGAAGAAAAGAAAGAAAGAAAGAAAGGAAAATAAACAACTCTTTCTTTGGTGATAAAATGAACGAAGCCGAACGAAACGTTTCGAATATTTTGAAACATTTTAACCGTCTTTTTTATCTTTAAAGTTATTTTGAGTTCTTTATCTTTCGATTTATCTCTTTGCAATCGTTTTCCCTTTTATTTCGAATCATTATATCCCTTTTTAAGATCAATTTACTTATTATTCATAATTTCAAAAGATTTATATCATGTGTCAGTGAGATTTTGGAACTAGAAATATCTGGTCATTTGTTTGTTTGTACCTTGTTTTGCTATATCCGCATTTGTGTGTTTGTGTGTGTGTGTGTGTGTGTGTGTTTGTGTGTGTGTGTGTGTGTGTGTGTGTGTGTGTGTGTGTGTGTGTGTGTGTGTGTGTGTGTGTGTGTGTGTGTGTGTGTGTGTGTGTGTGTGTGTGTGTGTGTGTGTGTGTGTGTGTGTGTGTGTGTGTGTGTGTGTGTGTGTGTGTGTGTGTGTGTGTGTGTGTGTGTGTGTGTGTGTGTGTGTGTGTGTGTGTGTGTGTGTGTGTGTGTGTTTCTTTGTGTGTGTATAATTTTTGTTGTTGTTGTTTTTTGTGAGTGTGCGTGCGTGCGTGTGTATATATATGTGTGTGTGTGTTTCTTTTTTTTTTCTTTTTTTTTGTGCGTGCGTGTGTGTATGTGTGCGTGCGTGCATGCGTGTATGTATGCGTATGCGTGTACTGTAGACAACACAGCGAAGGAAAAAGTAGGGAAAACACACGATTAAGCCAAAGGCCTTTTTGCTATATTGCTTTTCTGGGACATTTCCATGAAGAAGCAATAAAGCAAAAGGGCTTCCAGCATATACCTGTGCTTCCATGCTCTTCTATTCAGCAAAAAGAAAAAAAAAAAAAAAGAAAAAAAGAAGAAAAAAAAAAAAAAAAAATCCTCGACGGTATGTATGTATGGATGTGTGTGTGTGTGTGTGTGTGTGTGTGTGTGTGTTTCTGTGTTTATAAGTGTGTCTGTATGTGTATGTGTTTATATGTGTGTCTGTATGTGTCTGTGTTTATATGTGTCTGTATGTATCTGTATTTATATGTGTGTCTGTAAGTGTCTGTGTTTATATGTGTGTCTGTATGTGTCTGTGTTTATATGTGTCTGTATGTATCTGTATTTATATGTGTCTGTATGCGTCTGTCTTTATATGTGTGTGTATGTATCTGTATTTATATGTGTCTGTATGTATATGTGTGTCTGTATGTGTCTGTGTTTATATGTGTGTCTGTATGTATCTGTATTTATATGTGTCTGTATGTATCTCTATTTATATGTGTGTCTGTATGTGTCTGTATTGATATTTGTGTCTGTATGTGTCTGCGTTTATATGTGTGTCTGTATGTATCTGTATTTATATTTGTGTCTGTATGTATCTGTGTTTATATGCGTGTCTGTATGTATCTGTATTTATATATGTGTCTGTGTTTATTGTGTGTCTGTATGTGTCTGTGTTTATTGTGTGTCTGTATGTATCTGTATTTATGTGTGTGTCTGTATGTGTCTGTTTATATGTGTGTCTGTATGTGTCTGTGTTTATATGTGTGCCTGTATGTGGCTGTGTTTATATGTGTGTCTGTAACTATATGTGTGTTTGTATGTGTCTATTTATATGTGTGTCTGTATGCGTATGTGTTTATATGTGTGTCTGTATGTATCTGTATTTATATGTGTGTCTGTATTTACATTTGTGTCTGTGTCTATATGTGTGTCTGTATGTGTCTGTGTTTATTGTGTGTCTGTATGTATCTGTATATGTGTGTCTGTATGTGTCTGTGTTTATATGTGTGCCTGTATGTGGCTGTGTTTATATGTGTGTCTGTAACTATATGTGTGTCT
>BOPN01000930.1:0-2500 GCA_017312705.2 Penaeus japonicus
CTCTCCCTCCCCCCCTCCCTCACTCCCTCACTCCCTCCATCCATCCATCCATCCATCCATCCATCCATCCAACTATCCACACACCAACCCACCCATCCATGCATCCCTCTCACTCCCTTACTCCCTCACTTCCTCTCCCCCTCCATCCATCCATCCACTCACCCACCCCCCCCCCCCCCCCCCCCCCCCCCCCGAAAAAAGGAGTGTAAATCTACCCCCATTTAACCTGAACCAGCAGACAAACGATAGCGTAAGTGTTTAACACAGGTAAATATAGCGAGAACGTGCTGTAAATAGACATAAGTCAGCGGACTTTCCCACCACCTCAGACTCTAAATGATTCACTCAGCCGGAACCTGTTTATTTCCTGTTCAGTTCTCTTTCGATTCTTATTCCTCGTTGCGCTTTCGTCTTTCGTCTCTGTTCTTATCTATTCCGAAATCTCCCTTTTTTTGCTTGAATCAAGAAGTGAGGGAAATTCGTAGACTGTAAGGCGCGTCGGGAATTTTTGTTCCGACTGCCGCCACCAGAGGGAGTGGAAGGAGGAAGAGTTCCAGACTGGTGACGTCATGAGTGTGTGACGTCACTGAGCACGTCACCGTCTGCAATTCCGATTTATCTAGGGTCAAAAGTTCACATTCTTGGATGAGATAATTCTCAGCACAGACTTGGAAGGGGCCTCAGGTTGGAGAATCCGCCAGGAAGGGTATTTACTTTCGTGTTGGTTTCCTGTGAGGAGTTTTGGGAATTACGGGACGAACCGTTAGTTATTCACGATTTGCATTTCGTGTATTGGGTATGAGAATCATGCACAGCATCTCAGCCTTACACGCGTGTCCACACAGACACACACGCATACACACGCAGCTGCATGCAAGCGAGCACACAGATACACACACACACACACACACAGACACACACACACACACACACACACACACACACACACACACACACACACACACACACACACACACACACACACACACACACACACACACTCACACTCACACTCACATACATACACATACACATACACATACACATAACCCCCACCACACAACCCCCCACCCCCCACCCCCACACACAACACACACACAAACATCCCCCCCCCCCACACACACAGCCCCCGTCCCCCCACCCCCCATACACACCTCGGAAGACATGGGCGTGGGCGTAGGCGGAATCACCTGGGAGAGGCGGGCGGGCGGGCGGACGGAGATCCCTGGGAAAAAGGCACCAACATCCGGGAGGCGCATTCCACGCTGCCCTTAGAGATGCCCGCCCAAGCAGTGGGTATCAGGGGGAAAGACGGAGGGAGGGAGGGAGGAGGGAGGGTGGGCTTGTGGAGGGAAGGAGGGAGATGGATGGAGAGAGGGACGGAGGGAGCGGTGAATGTTTGATGGAAGGAAATGAGGGAGGAAGTGTCTGATGGAGAGAGGGAGTTGGATGGAGGGAAAAAGGAGGAATTGATCGAGAAAATGATATAGTGAAGGGATGTAAAGAAATGATGAGAGAGAGTATGGTATGGGAATCGGTATATGCATGAATATACATATATATATATATATATATATATATATATATATATATATATATATATATATATATATATATATATAAATATATATATATATATATATATATATATATATATATATATATATATATATATATATATATATATATATATATGAACACACACACACACACACACACACACACACACACACACACACACACACACACACACACACACACACACACACACACACACACACACACACACACACATATATATATATGTATAGATATGTATATATATGTATATACATATATATGTGTATACATATATATATACACATATATATATGTATATATATATATATATATATATATATATATATATATATATATATATATGTATATATGTATATATGTATATACATATATACATGTATACATGTATACATGTATACATATATATATATATATATATATATGTATATATATATATATATATATACATATATATATGTATGTATATATATATATATATATATATATATATATATATATATATATATATATATATATATATATATATATATATATATATATAGTTATTTACTGCTCCTTCGATCAGTTTAATACACACAGAGTATCTCTCGCTCTCGCTCTCTCTGTTTCTCTCTCTCTCTCTCTCTCTCTCTCTCTCTCTCTCTCTCTCTCTCTCTCTCTCTCACTCTCTCTCTCTCTCTCTCTCTCTCTCTCTCTCTCTCTCTCTCTCTCTCTCTCTCTCTCTCTCTCTCTCTCTCTCTCTCTCTCTCTCTCTCTCTCTCTCTTTCTCTCTCTCTTTCCCTCTTCTCCCCCTCCCCCTCTACCTCTCCCTCTCCCTCTCCTTCTCCAAATCATTCTTAAGGCGTTCGTTTGCGTGCGTTTTGACTCCATCTTCCGCTGATAGTGTGTCATCATCCTTTCGTTGTAGACAGGTGGTGAT
>BOPN01000930.1:20000-32500 GCA_017312705.2 Penaeus japonicus
AATAAAGTAACCAGAAAGTCGGTTTGGAAAATTAGTTCAAAGTCACGAAGCAAAATTCGTGTTTACGTGTTTTTCCTTTGTCCCTTGGATGTGTTCTTCGTTCTTCTTCTTCTTCCTCTTATTTCTCCAGTTCTCTTTTCTTCTTCTTCAGCTGTTGTTCTTTCTCCTCTGCCTCCTTTCCCTCCTTTGCCTGATTTCCTTTCTCTTACTCTTCCTCTTCCTGCTCCTTCTCCTCTCCCTCTTCCTCTTCTTTTTCTTCTTCCTTTTCCTCCACCTCCTCCACCATCCCTACCTCCACCTCCACCTCCACCAACACCACCTCCTCCTTCTCCCCCACCATCTCCACCCCTACCCCACCACCTTCCCCTACAACTCTCCCCCCCCCGTCCTCCTCCAGCCAGCAAGCGCCCAGGATACTCCCCATGTAATAGTCTCAAGCCTTAGACCTGTGTACTCCATAACCTTAAGTAGGTGATCTCTGTATTGGTAAACACGCGTGGTTGAAGCCAGGAGTGTTGCTCTTCGCCTCTCTAACAACACTCGCCTGTTTGCTTTAGCGGAGTCCAGGCTTCGACGACTGTGTCTTCGGAGTTGCCACTTGTGTTATGACAGGGTAGCCTCCCTTCCCCTTCCCCTTCCCCTCTTCCCCCCCTACATGCCTATCCCTTCCCCTACATCTATTCCTACCCTTCCTTTAACTTTTCTGTAGCTTCGATGCACTTTTTCGTCTCTGTCTCTCTTTTTGTTTGGCTCTCTATCTGTTTCTCTTTCTGCTTCTCTTTGGCTTACTCATTTTCTCTCTCTCTCTCTTTCTCTCTCTCTCTCTCTCTCTCTCTCTCTCTCTCTCTCTCTCTCTCTCTCTCTCTCTCTCTCTCTCTCTCTCTCTCACTCACACTCTTTCGCTTTATCTTTATCTTTCTTTCTCTCTACTTTATCTATCTGTCTATCGACCTATCTATCCATTTATCAATATACTATTTTCCTATTTATCAACCTATCACCAATCTTCCCCTCGCTTTTTTTTCTCTCTCTTCTCTCACCACAAACACTCTTCCCTTTCCCGCCTTTCCTTTCTTACTTTTGCTTCCCTTTCCCTTTCTCCTATTGACAAGCATCTTGAGTGCTTGCTACAATTCTAGAATAGGTCCGCACCATAAAATCCATGGAAGCTGATATCAACCGATTCCTTGTGATATCTGATGCTAATGAAACCCAAATTTGAAAGTGTTCTATCAATTTTGATTACATCATGCATGCATGTTTGACATCATGTGATATTATCTCACTAATTAATCATCTCTTCCATGGGTGCAGATTATTAGCATTTTCAGATGCTCATTATGTAGTAGATATCTTAAGGAATCCATTGATACCACTTTTGATGGGTTTTATGACATTCACATATTTTAGAAATTTATCCAAAATTAATATTTTCTGCTGTATATAGCTATGATAAGAATAATTTCTGTGTTTATTTTTGCCACAAACCTTTAGCTATTGCTTTAGAAAATCCATGGGTACGGGTAGCTACAAATCACATAAAACATGGTATATTTCTATGTTCTGTTGTAAAATGAAAATGCAACAGATGTAGTTCTTCAATTCTTTACTCAACTGTGTGGTGTACCATGTGCATAGCAACTGCAATTACCTCCTCACCCATCACCCATGGCAATATACTGCTGATATTGCCTTGACAGAGTAATCTTTAGGGATAATTTTTCATCTACAAAATTCTAACCCAACAACCTAACTAACCTTACCAAGTATCAAGGTTAGCCCTAGCCACAGGTGGCTAGGGCTAATTTATGGATGATATTTGAATAAGCTGCATTGATGAATACAAGAAATGTGCCTTAATTTCACTATATTTTTATATACTCTAAAATAAAAGTGTAAAGGTCGTGTTTTCCTTACAATCTACTCCTCTGCATGACGTACCATGTGTACAAAGACAGTGGTTATGCCTTAGCCATGACTCAAGCACATGCACACACATGCACATGTACACACACACACACACACACACACACACACACACACACATACACACACACATCCACACACATACACAGAAAGACGGAGAGAAAGAGGGAGAACGAGTCAGAAAATGAAAATTCCTCTCGGACACAAAGCAGCAGCAAATGCACCTCGAAAATGACGACAGAAAGAGAAATGAGTGGACATTGTTTTGACAGCCCCGCCTACAGCTGCGGGACCTGGTCGCTCGTTCACTCCCGCTGTCTGCCGTGACGGATGAGGGCAGCGCTGAGGGGAAGAGAAAGGGCTTCACGGCCAGCGAGGGGAAGGAGTGGGACGGACAGGGAGGAGGAAGGGAAAAGAGGAGGAGAAGGAATGGGGGGGGCAGAGAAGGAGAAGGAGAAGGTTGGGGGGAAGGAGAGGGAAAGAGGAGGAGAAGGAGTAGGGGGAGTGGGAAGGATAGAGAGGAGGAGAAGGAGAGGGTAAAGAGGGTAGGATAGAGAAGAGGAGGCGAAGGGGGAGTGTGTAGGATAGAGAGGAGGAGGAGAAGGAGTGGGGAAATTGGGGAGGATACAGAAGAAGAAGAGGAGGAGAGGAAGGAGGTCGGGGGAAGATTGTTGAGGAGGAGGTGGATGAGGAGGGTGGGAAAGAGGGACAGAGGGGAGGAGGAAGAGGGACAGAGTGGGGAGGACACAGATGGGGAGGAGGAAATTGAAGAGTGAGTGGGAAGGAGAGAAAGGAGAGCAAGGATGGGGAAGGCAAAATTGGGAGGACAAGATGCAAAAGGGGAAAACGAAGATAGGAGAGGAAGAAGAACGCTAGGAGCAGTAAGAATAGTAGCAGAAGTAAGAAGAGAAGTAAGAGGGGAAGGAAAAATGGGGAACATAACCCCCAAAAAAAAGAAACTAGTAATATTTATTTCCGGCAATAAAAGGGAGGAAGGGAAAAGCGAAAATGAGGATAAAAAAGAAGGGGAAGCGAGGGGAATGGAAAAGCGGGGGGGAAATAGAGATATGGAATTTCACTACAGGGACCGAGGAAATTCAATTACCAGTGAAAGAGAACAATGAAAAGTCGCAGGGGAAAAAAGAAAAGAAAAAAATATGACAAGTGGGGAAAGAGAAAGAGTTAGAAGAAATGGAGATACGAAATTTAGGAAGGGTGAAAAAGGGGAAAATAGAACTACCAGAAAGGGGGGTAGAGAAATCGAGATATGGAAATTAAGAAGAAAAGAAAAGAAATGAGATGAAAATGCCTAGACATGAAAAGGGGGGAAAATAGATCCAGTAGGAGACTTACCACCTCCGCAATTTCCCCTCGGCCTGAAATAATCTTCTGCAAACCCACTTAATACTCAAAGCCACCGACAGGAAAGAGGGATTTCGACCTGAGTCTGACCTAATCGTGACCCCAAAGCTTACCTAAACTGACCTCGCTTATGGCCACGTGCCCTCGCCTGCGTTATTGTTTAGGATTATGTCTGTGGTGCGGAGAGGGAGAGGGAGAAGGAGAGGGAGAGGGAGAGAGAGAGGGAGAGAGAGAGGGAGAGGGAGAGGGAGAGGGAGAGGGAGAGGGAGAGGGAGAGAGAGAGGAAGAGGGAGAGGGAGAGGGAGAGGGAGAGGGAGAGGGAGAGGGAGAGGGAGAGGGAGAGAGAGAGAGAGAGAGAGTGAGAGAGAGAGAGAGAGAGAGAGAGAGAGAGAGAGGGAGGGGGAGAGAGAGAGAGAGAGAGAGAGAGAGAAAGAGAGAGAGTGAGAGAGAGAGAAGTAGAAGAAGATGGAGACGAGGAATGAGTAGAAATAGGGAGTGAAAGCGAGGACGGGGGTCGAATGTCATTAACGGATGATTTTGGTTCGGGGGAAATTTTAGGAAAATAGATTGGTGTTTGTTTTTCGCTTCCACACGCACACGCACACGCACACGCACACGCACACGCACACGCACACGCACACGCACACGCACACACACACACACACACACACACACACACACACACACACACACACACACACACACACACATACACATATTGATACCCTTATTATATCGCATTAAAATGGTAAAAGATAATAATCCTATCTCTATAATAAACACCAAGAACCGCGTCATCATTACTCTTTGAAAGGAGGGGGGGGGGACTGTGAAATTTATGCCGTAATGATAATATGATAATGATAACAGAAGAAGGCATTTAGAAAGTTTTAAAAGGCGTTTCGAATGTTTTCATATTAATTTCTGATCTTTATGGCACTTGTGTTACTGTTGACGAAGGCAAATAATAGTGATATTGACGGTGTGGATGATGTGATGATGATGATGAAGGCGTTGATGATGTGATGATGGTGAAGGCGTGGATAATGATGATTATGATGTTGAACATATTTATACTTTATAAAAGAAAAAAGAAAAGAAAATAGCAACCGACCCATCACAACAACCATAACAACAATACTACGTTAAAAACAACAGCGAAAACAAGAACAAACGTACAACATACAAACAAGGAATAAAGAAAAGCGATGATAAAGAAGTGACAAGAAGAGAAAAAGATATTAGATCGAGATCAATATGACTCAGCTCGACAGCCTAGTACTTTGCCAGTCGGGGTTCGGAGATATGCAGTCTAGACAGAGAGTGAAAGGAGGAGAGAGGGAGGGAGAGGGAGAGAAAGAGGGGAGGGGGAGAGGGAGAGGGAGAGGGAGAGAAAGAGGGGGGGGAGAGGGAGGGAGAGAGGGAGAGAGGGAGAGGGAGAGAAAGAGGGGAGGGGGGGGAGGGAGAGAGAGAGAGAGAAGGATAACAAGCGGTCCGGGTAGTTTTCTTTCCCTCTCCACTCGCCGCCACCATCGCTCCCTCCCCCCTACTCATGACGCTGGCTCTCCCTCACAAAGCTGGCCCTAGTCGACGTCCATGCTCCTGCCGCCATCGCCGCTGCCGCTGCCACTCTCGGCGGAAAACGCGGTGATAATTGTGGCTTGTGACAGGATGTCGCGCTCACTGAAGGGGACGGTGATAACGCAGAACGGCAAAGGAGAGGGATGGGGAGGAGGAGAGGGTTTAGGTGACGGTTGGAAGGGGAGACAGGGGTGGGAGAAAAGGTGCGAGGGAAGAGGGGAGGGAGAACTGGGGGAAAGAGAGAGGGAGGGAGGGAGGGAGGGAGGGAGGGAGGGAGGGAGGGAGGGAAGGGCGGGGGTTCACAGAGAAACCTTTTAAGTGGGAAAGTGAAATATATTTTTACCCTTGTTGTTAAGCCATCAACTGACTCGACAGTGACCGAATGAAAATAGAGATGCCACCGATAAGAAAATGTGAAAAGAAAGTATGAAATAACTTTAAGGAATCAAATAAAGGATAAAATTATTTCTTTTTTTATTGAAATGCAATTAAACTTATTTATAAAAAGAAACTACTCAAAATGACACAAAGCGACATAGAGACAAGAACGGGACACGCTATCTCAAAAACTGAATTAAATCTTTAGATATAAACGCGCACATCAAACATAAAAAAAAGATAAAGCAAAAATGATATATAATAACGTCATCATCATCATCATTAACAATTCCACTACCGGTGTCATAATGACGATTAACTTTAATCTAAATCTAATTCATATCAATTAAGTCATCGTTACTATTAACATCATTTTTTTCCTTTTACAGTTGCAACATACGTGAAACAGCCAACAAACAAAACAAAATAATTACCACAATATGATTTTAGAATCTGGAGAAATATATTGATAACAAAACAAAACAAGGAACAGAAGATAAAACGGGGGGGAAAGGAAATAAAAAGACTAAAGAGAAAGAGATAGATAGATGGAGAGAGAGAGAGAGAGAGAGAGAGAGAGAGAGAGAGAGAAGGGGGGGTGAGATTGATGGATAGATGAGACAGAGAGAGAGAAAGAAAGAAAGAAAGAAAGAAAGAAAGAGACAGAAAAAATAGAATGAGAGAGAAAGCGAGATACCTGTGCAATATATTCACGCAAAAAAACACACACATACATTCAAATACCAAGAAAAACAACTTCACATTTCACTGTACTGATCCGCCCTCGTAAAGCCAGCTCGCGCGACGTACGTGCATGTTACTCTTAACCCTTGTTTTAAGTGCATGTTCAGCCTTCAACTGCACGGGTGAGGCGACGAGCTCCTTCCTACCTCTCGTGTTCATCATTGGGTAAATATCTCATGAGTGAGACTGTCTGCGTGCCCCCCTCCCCCCTCCCCCCCGGCTCCTCTCCCTCCTCCTTCCCCCTCGGATGCTATTCTCCCCTCCCTGTTTTTTTTTCCTCCTATTCTTTCCTTTCTTTCTCTCGCACGCTCTTCCCCTTCCTCCCTTGTTACGCCCCCTCCCTCCCTCCCACGCACCCTATCCACACTGTTTCTTTTCCTTTTTACATTCTCCCTTCCCTACCTTATGCGCTTTCCCTTCCCTCCCTCCTCTCCCTCTCTCCTTCTCTCCCTACCTTTCTCACACGCTCCCCCTTCCCTCTTCTCTACACTCACCCCCATTCCCTCCTCTATTCTCCTCTCTCTGCACTTTCCCCCACTCCCTCCTATACTCCCTCCCTCCTTTCCTCTTTCTAACGCTCACCCTACACTCCCTCTATCCCTCCCTCCCTCCATCCATCCAATCCAACACTCTCCCTACACTCCCTCTATCCCTCCCTCCCTCCATCCATCCAATCCAACACTCTCCCTACACTCCCTCTATCCCTCCCTCCCTCCATCCATCCAATCCAACACTCTCCCTACACTCCCTCTATCCCTCCCTCCCTCCATCCATCCAATCCAACACTCTCCCTACACTCCCTCTATCCCTCCCTCCCTCCATCCATCCAATCCAACACTCTCCCTACACTCCCTCTATCCCTCCCTCCCTCCATCCATCCAATCCAACACTCTCCCTACACTCCCTCTATCCCTCCCTCCCTCCATCCATCCAATCCAACACTCTCCCTACACTCCCTCTATCCCTCCCTCCCTCCATCCATCCAATCCAACACTCTCCCTACACTCCCTCTATCCCTCCCTCCCTCCATCCATCCAATCCAACACTCTCCCTACACTCCCTCTATCCCTCCCTCCCTCCATCCATCCAATCCAACACTCTCCCTACACTCCCTCTATCCCTCCCTCCCTCCATCCATCCAATCCAACACTCTCCCTACACTCCCTCTATCCCTCCCTCCCTCCATCCATCCAATCCAACACTCTCCCTACACTCCCTCTATCCCTCCCTCCCTCCATCCATCCACACACACACACACACACACACACACACACACACACACACACACACACACACACACACATACACATACACATACACATACACACAAACACACACACACATACACAACACATTAAAACCCTCTGGCGACGAGAATTCAGAGTTCTCGTCTTCGGAAAGGGAATAAGAAGAGACACTTGAAGGCCTCTTGTCAGTCGCCTGGTGGTAGTAAACGTTATATGGCCACGTCGAGTTTTATATGCAACGGAAGGTTTCGTGTGATCAACAGCCAACGCTGAAGCACCAGCTGGTTCTGTGTGTGTGTGTGTGTGTGTGTGTGTGTGTGTGTGTGTGTGAGAGAGAGAGAAAGAGAGAGAGAGAGAGAGTGAGAGTGAGAGTGGGAGTGGGAGTGAGAGTGAGAGTGAGAGTGAGAGTGAGAGTGAGAGAGAGACAGACAGACAGACAGACAGACAGACAGACAGACAGACAGACAGACAGACTTAACGAGGGAGATTGAGACACACACATAAAAGCATAATCCCGCCCATGAAAAAAAAGATTGAAGCTCATCATTTCAAACGGACACAGACAAACAAACACTGCAACAACACAGAAAAAAACGAGCATGCTGGATGCCGCAGCAGAATGAAAGATCTCCGTAAACCACACCAAACACGTTTTATTTTCGTTGATCGAACCTATGGCCAAACCTAAGGCCCACCAATCAATACAACGGAGGAAGGAAAGCGACCTTAGCTGTCACCCGGGCTTAGCACTGTCTTCCTCTTGCATACAGAAATACACGAGAGAATGAATGAATCCAAATATTTAAACTCGGGGGAACAAAACCAGCTCGACGACCTAGCGCAACGACGAGGGAAAACAGTCTCAATAAACACTTGTCATTAGAGAGGTTTTGCTTAGCCTTTGAGGTTGGAGTTACCAGGTTATTATCACTCCTTTCATCAAAGGGTGTTGCCGCCCCCCCTTCCCATTCCTCCTCCTCCTCCTCCTCCTCCTCCTCCTTCTTCTTCTTCTACCTCCCCTCCCTCTTCTTCCTCCTCCTCTTCCTTCTTGTTTCCCCCTCCTCCTTCCCTCTTCCTCCTCTTTCTTCTCCTCCTCCTCCTCCTCCTCTTTCTCCTCTTCCTTCTCCTCCTCCTTCTCCTCCTCCTCCTCCTCTTCCCCCTCCTCCTTTTCCTCCTCCTCCTCCTCCTCCTCCTTCTTCTTCTACCTTCCCTCCCTCCTCTTCCTCCTCCTCTTCCTCCTTGTTCCCCCCTCCTTCTCTCCCTCCTCCTCCTCCTCCTCTTCCTCCTCTTCCTCCTCCTCCTCCTCCTCCTCCTCCTCCTCCTCCTCCTCCTCCTCCTCCTCCTCCTTTTCCTCCTCCTCCTCCTCCTCCTCCTCCTCCTCCTCCTCCTCCTCCTCCTCCTCCTCCTCCTTCTACTCCTCCTCCTTCTACCTCCCCTCCTCCTCCTCCCCTCGCTCTTCTTCCTTCTCCTCTTCCTCCTTCCCCCCCTCCTCCCCCTTCTCTTCTTCTTCTTCCTCCTATTCTTCCTTTTCCCCATCCAACCTCATCCGCCATTCCTCCTCCTCTTTATTCTCCATCTCCTCCCCCACATTCCTCCACCATTCTCTCCCTCCCCCTTTTGCAAAACAACAACACCAAAAAAGACACGTCACTGTTTTATGCGTCTGATCTCGCTCTATATATATATTTACTTTGACTTCCGGTGGGGATAGTGGGCCACTGTGTCGCTGCGCATAAGACATTCGCATTAACGGAACTAATAGCGCTGTTGTGCGCCGCCGGAATAAGGGACGGATGCGCGCCGGTTTTCCGCTCTTTGAAGATTTCGGAAAAAGGCGTCAGCGGCGATGCGTTGTTTCTTTTTCGCTCGGCCGTGTCTGTGTCTGTCTCCTTCTGGCTGGCTGTCGGCGGCTGGCTTTCTTTGTCTTTTTCAATCGACTTTTTGTTTTCTCTTGCGATTTTGATTTATTTTCTTATATATATATATATATAGATATATATATATATATATATATAGTCAGTCTCTCTCCCTCCCTCCATCTCTACTTCCCTCCTTCTCTCCCTCCCTCCTTGCCTCCCTCCCCCTTTCCTACCTATTCCCTCCCTCCCTCCCACCTATTCCCTCCTTGCCTCCCCGATGTGATGAGCAGCCTTCGGAAAAGTGCATTTTGTTGGCTACCGGATCCTGTGATTTGATGTCACGCTCTTGGGCAATGCTCCGGGTAACGCGTTACTCGGAGATCCGACCCAACATGTGGCCGTGTTTTTCCTAGTGAATGTTTACCGAGAACTAGCTAGAGAGAGTGGGTGTTACTGTGTATGTATGTATGTATCTATCTATCTATCTATCTATCTATACACAAACACAACCCACAAACACAAACACATACACAGACACATACACACACAAACACACACACACACACACACACACACACACACACACACACACACACACACACACACACACACACACACACACACACACACACACATACACACACACACACACACACACACACACACACACACACACACACACACACACACACACACACACACACACACACACACACACACACACAAATAGAGGCAGACCCTGAGTTCAAACAAAACCAGAATCAAATATTCAAAATTCATCCAGACATCAAGATCAGCTTGCAATGCACCCAAAAAAAAGACAACAACCTTGCAACACAAACATCGTCCTTTGATGATAAATGCGTATTAATGTTCACTCTCAACATTTTATTCTCGGGGGGCCCCCCCCCCCCCCCCCCTTCAGAGCAGCATCACAGGGGGAGCAGGTGATGTATGAGATGTTCTTAGCAGTCTGCCGTATCTCATCTGCCGAGTTAGGGGCGAGCCGTGGCGGTGCTTCTTTGCTCGCGAAATTGTCCCCTATTTTTCGTTTTGGCAGCGACCTTCCGCCATAAGTTGTCCCGTTGCGCCTGAGATATGCGCGGCGGGACATCGCGGCGCGGGTGTTCTCACGCTGTTTCTGGGTGTCGCGCGGGCTTTTTTTGGTGTGTCTGTCTCTATTTCTGCTTCTGTGTGTCCTGTCTCTGTCTCTGTCACCTGTCTCTGTTTCTCTCTCTCTTTCTCTCTCTCTCTCTCTCTCTCTTTCTCTCTCTCTCTCTCTCTCTCTCTCTCTCTCTCTCTCTCTCTCTCTCTCTCTCTATTTGTGTATTACTGTTGTTATTAGTTTTTTTTTTTACTTCTCTCCTTTTCTCATCATCAACAGCAGCAGATTCTTCATCTTTACTTTATATTTATCTTCTTATCCTTTTACTCACCGTTCCTTCTTTTTTCCATTCCTTTATTGCTCCCTTCTCCCTTTTTAGCTTTAATTTTCTCTTCATTGTTCCTTTTCATTCTATCTTTCTTTCTTTCTTCAGTATTCTTTTCCTCTCTTCCTCATTCTTTTTTTTGCGAGCATGAGATTCCGATTTTAGTGTCATTTCAAAATTATTTGCGCAACATTTAAGAAGTCTTCATAGGATTGATATCTTCAAAAGTCTCGTAAACTTTCAAACATTGGGAAAAGTCACTTAGATCATATAATCACAAACAAAAATCAATTCCTATATCCTGGCTTTTAAAAACACAAGAAAATTCAAACAGTAAAAAAAACAACAACATGATTATGAAATATTTTCTTTGTCATGAATTTCTCAAGAAAATTCAATTAGAAAAACGTAATTATATAATGATGAAGATAAAGTACTTTCTTTATCATGATTTTCAAGAACACAATAAATTTCAGACAGAAAAACATGTAACACTTAGTCTTCGTGGAATGTCCCTGAGTACGTTATAAATAGACAGTAAGCGACGCGTTATATAATAGCTTAAGCACATTCATTTGCGTAATAATAGAGCTATGTCAAAGCCGTCTAATTGAAGCCATAAAGCGGAAAAATGGCGAATGTTAGCAGCCTGTCATAGACCTGTTGTTAAGGACATTCTTGGGATCGCTTGCCAAGGTCGGCTGGCACATTCTTCCAATAATCCTTAGTTTAAGGACTATCTCGTGATTGGAGAAATAAACCAGGGCTGTAGACGATTATAGTCCTTATGGCGAGGGTAGTGTAAGAGTTATTTTCCCATTTCCACTCCCCGAGATCGCGGCGGGCAGAGGATATACTGCTTTCTTATTGACCTATTCTTTTGAAAGACCCAAATCGTTCGTCGGGGTCCTCCAAGAGTGTCCCCTCGCTGGGGGATTTAAATGTGTTAATCCCGGAACAAATGATTCCGAGCAATTAAATTTAGTAAACACTTAGGAGGTCATGCCTCGCTTCGGGGCTTCGGTGTCTGTAATGCATTGTTATGATCGCCCGGACAGCCTCTCGAGCTCTTCATACCCAAATCCTTCGCTTGGACATATTATTGCTCTCTTCACCTGTTGGCCTCGCACGATGGCGGAATACCATGGACCCTTCATTACTTACGTGGCTTAGAGGCGAAACTAGCGTGGACTTGAGGTCTTAGGATGCGTTTATTATTTTACTGTCTGCTGATCGGAGCTCCTGATGCTGCGAGTTCGGAGGCGATGATGAGGTGTCGGAATTAGCATCTCCCGTCCGGGGGTCGCCCTCCCTTTCCCTTTCACTCTGGTTCTTTCTCTCTGTCTCGCTCTGTCGTTCTGATCGCTGTGTGTCTCTCTCTCTTCTCTCTCTCTCTCTCTCTCTCTCTCTCTCTCTCTCTCTCTCTCTCTCTCTCTCAACTCTGCATATTCCTTCCTTACTCCTCAGGTGTCCTTGATTGATGGCTCCCCTGATTGATGCAACCGCGGAGAGATCAAAGGATGTCTGATTTTATCTCGTCTCCACTTATTGAGATTACCAGGCACAGAGGATAGCTTTCGTGGGAAATTTGTGTATTATCATATAACGGAAATTTGTTGTATGGAATTACGTATGGCGTTATGGATGGCGTCTTGTGTAATACACGTGGGAAAATAATGTTCCAAAATAAGTAACGCTTTGAAATACGTTACGATTCCATGCTTCTGGCTACCGGGATTGCATTTTCAAGCGGGAACTTTGCACTAACTCTGGCCCCTCGATAAGCTCGAGTTGAAAATGGTTCAACTTTTCACGGGAGGAAACCAAATTGCAGACTTTATTTAACTTCGTAGAAAGCGGTGGACTATTTAGGAATGCAGACTCCCCTTTCTATTTTGGGGTTTAGGAAAAAAGTGCTTGCCTCTTAGTCTTTGTATTTTTTTTATTATTATTCCTGTAAGACTTAATTTTAG
>BOPN01000930.1:37500-45000 GCA_017312705.2 Penaeus japonicus
AAAAAGAGAAGCAAGTAAAGAAAACGAGAGAAAGAAATAAGAGAAAAAACGCATTTTATTCTCACCTAGTGAGTGACAAACCTCCATACTGAAAAAAACAGATGAAATCAAAATACCCCCCTCCAAAAAAAATAAATAAATAAATAAATACGACACAAGTTATTATCCCCGTGAATCACACCGCCATCTGCCTTGTTAATGTATCAAGTTTTCCCCGTTGGTGCAGCGTTATAATTTCACAGTTGCTGCCTCGATGTAAATAGGGTATAATTCTTGTGTTCATATGTCCACGCCTCGGTAGTCGTGGCGGCGTGTTGCGATTGTTCTTCTGACCGCTAATGTATCTGTTCTTTAAGGCTCGTCTTGGGACACGTCGCGTCGTCTCGCTCGCTGTACTTTGGTTGGGGTGATGTTATGTGATGGTCATTTCGTTTTTTTTTAGGATGTTTTTGTTGGTGTTTGTGTCGTGATTATTGTTGTATTGGTGTTTTTTTTATTGAAGGTGTCTCTTGGTGTTATTATCATTGTTTGTTGTTGTTATTATTATCATTGTGATCATTATTGTTGTTATTATTATTATTATCATTATTGTTGTTGTTGTTCTTATTGTTATTGTTATTGTTGTTGTTACTATTGCTGTTATTGTTGTTGTTATTACTATTATTATTATTATTATTATTATTATTACTATTATTGTTATTGTCATTATTATTATTATTATTATTATTATTATTACTATTACTATTACTATTGTTGTTCTTGTTATTATTATTATTATTATTATTATTATTATTATTATTGTTATTATTATCATCATCATCATCATCATCTTTATTATTACTATTATTCATTATCAGCCATAAAGCCATCACATCAAACATCACAATAATTGATATTAAAATTAACATCTGAAATTTCAAATACGATTGAAGTCCACACTAAGTTCAGTCTTGATTGAACTTCCAACTTTTGCAGACAACATCACTCTCCCTTCCTCCCCTACCCCCCACCCCCAACCCTCTTCCCCACCCCACCCCACCACCTGGTCTCTGCAACCCGAGCTGCGCCGCGTGCAAGGTGTGGTCAGGTCACAAAAGGTGAGGGGAGGTCACTGTCGAATGCCAGGGTATCGGGGAGGGTCGAGAGGGGAAGGGGAACAGGGGGAGGGGAAGGGTGGGTGTGAAAGAGTAATGGGGGTACGGGAGAGGGGGGGGGGGTAACTCTGCCAAACAGCTGTTAGGGTGAAATGGTAATGCATCGGCACATGTAGGGTTTGGGTGTGTGGTGACTGTAGTGTCAAAGTGATTACAGTGTGAAGTGGATGGTTGACTTAGGGAAATATTAAGGAAACATATTACTTTATTGTAAAAGAGAGAGAGAGAGAGAGAGAGAGAGAGAGAGAGAGAGAGAGAGAGAGAGAGAGAGAGAGAGAGAGAGAGAGAGAGAGAGAGAGAGAGAGAGCGAGCGAGAGAGAGGAGACTGAGAAGGATGTGAGGGGAAGGGGGAGGGAGGGGAGGATGTGGGAGTGGCACACAGATGTGGTGGTGAGGGAAGGCGGGAGTGAGGGAAGGCGAGAGAGAGAGAGAGAGAGAGAGAGAGAGAGAGAGAGAGAGAGAGAGAGAGAGAGAGAGAGAGAGAGAGAGAGAGAGAGAGAGAGAGAGAGAGAGAGAGAGAGAGAGAGAGAGAGAGAGAGAGAGAGAGAGAGAGAGAGAGATAGAGACAGAGAGACAGAGAGACAGAGAGAGAGAGAAAGGGTTAGAGAGAGAGAGAGAGAGAGAGAGAGAGAGAGAGAGAGAGAGAGAGAGAGAGAGAGAGAGAGAGAGAGAGAGAGAGAGAGAGAGAGAGAGAGAGAGAGAGAGAGAGAAAGAGAGAGCGAGAGAGGCAAAGAGAAAGAGAGAACCTAGAAGGCTAACCAAGATGCAGTTGAGAGAGGAAATATATCCCGAATACGCGTGTCTATGGGAAAAGAATTTGATGACCACAGAGACATGATAGATTACTGATCAGAAGATGACCCAGGTGCTCTCCCAATGACCTGGTAAGGTGAAACGCATCACGTGCAAGGTTGTGGTGGGAAGGGAAGGGAAGGGAAGGTGTGGTAGGTGGTAGGTGGTAGGGGGGAGGGAGGGGGGAGGAAAGGAAGGGTGCACTGGCCATATGGCACCTTGTGGGAAGTATGTTTGAAGACAGGGAGGGGGCAAGAAGGTGCGATAGTGGGGTGCCATAGAACGTAGTTTATTTTTTTTTATTATACGTAAGGACATTAAGTGTAAATAGCACTATCTTCCTTAGGTGAGAGATCGGCGAGACAGCTGGAGTTTAGAGTGTAAGAAGTGGAGTTGGAGTAGTAATGATAATGATAATAAAAATGATAATGGTCTTGATAATAATAATGATAATGAAAATAATGATAATGATAGTAATGATAATTATAATAGAAATAATGATAATGGTAATGATAATGACAGCAATAGTAATGCTAATAATGATAGTAATATTAATGATTATAATGATAAAGATAATATTAATAACGATGATAATAATAATCATAATAGTCATAATAATAATGGTGATGGTAGTAATAATGATAATGATAATAATGAATGAGAACAATAATAATAATGATAACAATAAAAGTAATGGTTTTGAAAATAATGATAACAATAATAATTATAATGATAATAATAATGATACTGATTCTGATAATAACAATGATAATGACGATGATAATGATAATGATGATTATGATAATAGAATAATGATGATGTTGATAGTAATAATAATGACAATGAAAATGATGATAAGAATAAGTATAATAATGATAATAATTATAATGATGATGATAATAATTCTTATAATAATAATGATAATAAGGTGTAAGGAAGGGTGGAGGTGATAGAGAGGGGGGGGGGGAGTAGTGTGAAGACGAAAGGGAGGTGGAGATGGAGAAAGGGAGGGAGCAGTGCAAGGAAAGGTATGTCTGCTGGCTGGCACTGTCACGTTGGGGGTAAAAAGTTACGATCTTGCAATGGTACACAATTGCAAAAATAAAAGTTCCAAGGTTCAGTGTAGTCTCGAGGCGAAAGTAACATGATATATGTACATGTACTCAGTGAATAATGTACTCAAACATAGAATATTTTATCCTTTTGTTCGTATTATAAGATTTGCTTAACTGGCACTGGCACTGTTGAAGATGCTTGGCCCTGAGGTCAGAACAGGGCCAAGGGGAGGGGCAGGGGAGAGGGTCACGCCAAGGGTTGGAGTTGAAAGGTCATGTGAACTGAGAAGTGAAAAGTGTTATAGGATCATGAGACGAGGGGGAAAGGTGGGGGAAGGGGAGGGGGGAGGTATCTGTGTTTTGTGAAAGTTTTATATATTTACTTATTTATTATTATTATTGTTATTATTATTATTATTGTTGTTGTTGTTATTATTATTATTATTATTATTATTATTATTATGATTGTTATTATTATTATTATTATGATTGTTGTTATTTGTAAGACTGATTTTTTTCATTTCAAGTTTTGTTTTCTATTTCTTTTCTCTTTTTTCGTTCTATCATTTTAAAATGACTGCTCATTTTTTGTTATTTTTTTCTCTCGTTCCTGCTCTCACTCTCTCTCTCTCTCTCTCTCTGTCTGTTTCTCTCTCTCTCTCTCTCTCTCTATCCTCTCTCTCTCTCTCTCTCTCTCTCTCTCTCTCTCTCTCTCTCTCTCTCTTCTTTCTCTTTTTCTTCTCTTTCTCTCTCTCTTTCTCTCTCTTTCTCTCTCTTTCTCTCTCTTTTTGTCTCTCTTTCTCTCTCTCTCTCTCTCTCTCTCTCTCTCTCTCTCTCTCTCTCTCTCTCTCTCTCTCTCTCTCTCTCTCTCTCTCTCTCTCTCTCTCTCTCTCTCTCTCTCTCTTTCTCTCTCTTTCTCTCTCTCTCTGTCTCTTTCTCTTTATACTCTCCCTCTACCTCTCCCTCTCCCTCTCCCTTTCACTCACTCACCCACTCACTCCCTCACTCACTCACTCACACACTCGCTCACGTAATCACTCTCTCTCCTCCTCTCCCTCTCTCCCATTCCCCACTTCCCTCCGAAAGCAAGACCTCGCAACCTTTACCAAGATATTTTTGCTTCGTGTTGATCTCTGCCAAAATGTCTTGCTTTTTGCATAATCTCGGCGAAAGTTACTAACTTCAATGTATTTTTAACCCACGCATTTGTTTGCGACGGTGAGTCTGCTTGCATGCTGGCGTTGAAATGAAATAATTCGTCGTCTTTAGTTCGTGCTATTTATTATATTGTTTTGTGTATGTGTTGAATTGATTAATTGCGGTATTTACAGTGATGTGCAGTTGCAAGTCGTAAAGCAGATAGCATGCCAACTATAGATACTAGATCTATTATCGCTTTTTGATCCTCATCTGTTTGGTCGTAAAGAATGTAAGATATTATCTCTTTATATTTACTTTTTTGAGGAGCCATGGCCGAAAAAAGGGATCGTAATTCTTGAACACATATTCGTTTCAACTTTAATTAACGAGAGTTTAGGATACTCATCAACAAGGAAACGATTAAAAGGAAGAGGGAGAGACTGAAATATGGAATTCCGAAATCAATATGGAATGAGATCAATCATTGGAAAGATATTAATTTAGACTAAACCGGACGCGAGGTGGGGTGGGGGGAAGGGTAAGGGGGACGGTGGGAGGGCAGGCTGCACGCGTGGCATCATGACAGGTCACGTGATGCATGTGTAAGCCTATTCCGATGAGGTCAGTGGTAGGCCGGAAAGAGGAGAGAGAGATTATTGTCATTCTAGTTTATTGACAAAATCGTTACAAACGCAAAGGTATATAGTTATGATTTGCAGTTTCATCCAAAGGAGAAGAGAGAGAGAGAGAGAGAGAGAGAGAGAGAGAGAGAGAGAGAGAGAGAGAGAGAGAGAGAGAGAGAGAGAGAGAGAGAGAGAGAAAGGCATAGACATAGACAAAGAGAGAGAGGTAGAGCAAAGCATAGAGAGCAAAAACTATCGAAAAAAGAGAGAGCGAAGGTGGACATCCTGCACGCGGCTGTTTTGAAGGAGGAGTGCTCAGCGACAGCGCGCCGAGACGGGAGTGGGACCTCACTTGGGTTACAATAAGGCTGACGGGAAGTGAAGGCGTGCATTGACTAAGGGCCGTGGCATTTGGTTCCCGCGGGCTCTTAGCATGCGTAGGGACAGTGTGGCTCTGGATTGAGATGGAGGGGGCGATGCTAGTCATCCGTATCGCGGGTGGATGTGGCGCCCATTTGTAATTTGGCTGCTGACTGGGAGTCTGTTTTGTGTGAGAGAGAGGGAGGGAGGGAGAGGGTGACGGTGACAGTGAGGGAGAGGGTGAAGAAGGTACAGGGAGAGGGAAAGAGGGGTAGGGAGGGAGAGGGAGACGGGGAGGTTGAGGGAAGGAGGGGTTGGTAGGGATAGGGAGATGTAAAAGGTGAGGGTGAATGTGAAGTGAGAGTGAGTGTGAGAATGAGAATGAGAGAGTGAGAAAGAGAGAGAGAGAGAGAAAGAGAAATAGAGAGAAATAGACAAAGAATGAGAGTGAGAGAGATAGAGAGAGGAAGAGAGAGAGAGAGAGAGAGAGAGAGAGAGAGAGAGAGAGAGAGAGAGAGAGAGAGAGAGAGAGAGAGAAAGAGAGAGAAATAGACAAACATTTTTTTGCAACTGCAGTCCATTGTTATCGCATACCTATTACACATTACGTTAGTATTGGAATTTATTTGAAAAAATACAGTTCTAATACAAATACAGTGTCCAATATTCCTTATGTAATACAGAGTGATCTCTCGCTTGCAACATCGCTTTCCAATAATTCGATACTCAATAAACCAACTAATTGCTGAAACTCACGAGTGACTCAAATTACAATTTGATGCCATTTTGTTTTTTTTTATTTCCCATTATAATGCAATGGATTATATAAGGAACTGCCGAAATAAAGTATGCACAATCAGTAACCGGTCGATATAAGTGGCATTGCACTCTATTGCATCACGTTATTGCCCTTTATATCATGTAGGATTGTAGTCATTATCAGTAATCACTTCCCGTATTTTATAGTGTATCACACCCTCATGAATGATTGTGAATATTCATCATTTATTTTCTTTCATATCAAATTAGTCTCGTTCGTGTTTTTGTTGTTGTTCTTTTTCTAATTGTTTTGTTTTGTTTTCTTCCGGTTTTAAGTTGTACTTACGTGGCTTACGGTGATGTTGTGAAGCGAGTTGGGGAAACTGTTTTGTGTATATTATGTATTGTGTAAACTGTATATGTATGTGTGTTTGCGCGCGCGTGTGTGTGTGTGTGTGTGTGTGTATGTGTGTGTGTCTGTGTGTCTGTGTGTCTGTGTGTCTGTCTGTCTTTGCATACATGCGTTATCTTCCTTTTTATTCGTTTCCATCCTCTTCCGACAGAAAACCAAATTTACTACGATCTTGGAAATCGGTCGCCCAAAACTCCACTCTATATTACAAGCCAGTTGGAAATCACTCTTGCGTTGGATCCCGAAACACATTTCCTCAATTCCTTTTTGATTTTCCGAAGGATATAAAACGGAGATCATTTCCTGAACGCAGACTGAGGCTGGACAAATGCCTATCATTACCTGTGATGGATTCTGGAAACTAAGCATTCCTGTCAATTTCGGGATGTTGCATACGACAAGCTTTGCAAAAGAATGATTCACGAATATTTTGCCCTTTTCCCACAGTAAATACTTATTTTGATTTTTTGATAGTATTATATACAATTGCATATGGACGTTTTTTCTATGGTTAATTCATATGCACTTCACCCAGGTGATTGTCGGGGTTGGTCCTGTACCAGCTGCATAAGAGACTTTTTTTTCCTTGTTTTATTTACTTTCTACAAACTTGCGTTGCACCCACAGGGGTCCGTCTTGTATCGCACAGAAATAAAGTCCTTCTCTCTTTTCCAGTTCATTCTTTCTCAAAACTTGCGTGACTTCTTCGGGGCTGGTCCTTTATCATCTAGAAATAATTTCATTCTCCTGTTTCTGGTTCCTACTTTCTCTCCAAATTTTCGTTATTCCACGGGAGTTGGTCCTTTATCATCTTTATCATCTTGCTCTTCTCCTTCTTTCTCTGTTATTTTTCCAGACTTGCGATGTATTGCCCTCCTCTTTTCTACAGTCCTATCTTTCTCCACCTTATCCCTACTCCCCTTTATCGTCACCCCCCCTATCACCACTTTTTTTCCCACCACCACTTCTTTCCCTCACCCCCAGTTTTTTTCTCCCATCACCACTTTCCCAGCCCCCACTACCCCCTCTACTACTTCTTTCCTTCACCACCTCTACCCTCCCTCCCAATTCCTCCCCCTTCCCCAACCAAAACTTCTCCCAACCATCTCTTCCCCCTCAGACCCTCCCCCTCCCCGACTGCCCCCCCACTCCCTCTACCTCTTCTCTCCACACCGCTTCCCCAACCACTACCCCCTCTTCCTCAC